>CAIGQZ010002445.1:10492394-10505903 GCA_903798205.1 Danio tinwini
AAAAATATATATATATATATATATATATATATATATATATATATATAAAACACATAACACATAAAAATTGTTAAACGTGTTGCAACACAATGTTTCAGTATAATAAAGACACCATATTTCATAATTTGATATATTGACATTAATCTCCTGCTCAATTCATTGTTTCTTAAGCATGTGTAATCCTCAGACAAATCTACATTGTAAAAAATGCTAAGTTGCACACAATAATTTCATGTTGTCTCAACACAAATCAATTCAAATTAATGGTTTTTACAATTTTAAGTGGATCGAACTTAAAACAAGTTGTGCCCCCCCACCCCCACAGAAACATTAAATTAATACACACAAGGCAGACAAGGATGGTTAACATTTAAGAGTATTTATTAACAAGATAGCTGATGCAAAGAGATGAAGCAGGTAAATGGTGCAGCAATAGGAGAGCCATCTCACACACAGTTCATATGGTAAGCATATAGGTCTTCAGCCAAACACCAGATAAGCTTAGTCACTTCCCTTATTCAGCTGTAATTTGCGTCCACAGGTAAAGAGAGACATCCACAGAGTAAGACAAGGGAGAGAAGAGGTAAACCATCCAACTTCGATTCCAGCCAGTGAGTGAGTGAAGGAGGTAAGTATTTATAGTGTATGGTGAATAGGTAATCAGTATTCTGGTGATTGTTCACGGGTGTGGTGAGAGGTGGATGGTGAGGAAGAATGGTGGTTGCAGCAGCAGAAACGAGCCGGGGATGTGACCGTGTCAGTGTCAGCAGGATAAAAAAAGTCCTGACCCCATTCTTTATGAACAAGATAGTCAAATGGCTTTGCCATATATTTTTTTTTTTGCTTGGCAGATTTTGACAACTAGTTCAACATTTTTGTATGTAATGAATCCAATAATGAAATGAGGAATATTAGTTTTATATGGAATGACTATTCAGCATTCACAAGTTTAGTTCATTTAGACTGACATGACAAAAGCAATGATAATTGTGGAGAGGTAAGCATGATCGAACACCCAATGAGAGGGGAGAGCATGCTCAGAGCCCGGCGGCTAATCAGCAGGCCAATCAGAAATAATAAATAACCCCTGTTTATTCTAGTGATTGGGCCGGAGAGACACCCTTCTTAAAGGAGAGGAGAAGGAGCAGCCGGGAGAGGAGAGAGCAACCACACACACACCCGCACAGCTACACGTGTGGCGTGTTTATTTACAAATAAAAAAGATTTATTTACCTGATATCGCCGACCCTGTCTTCTTCTTCCCTCATACAAACGAACTATATTACAATAATGTTACAAACAGCAGAGTTGTATGAAAGCAATTGATGCATGTCCAAAAGCATTTGCAATCTGTTGGAAGGAATGAGAAACTGCTGCTATAATGTGCACAAATGACTCATTGTTTTGAGAAATGCATTAACTGTTGTGTAAATGTAAAGTGTTGTGAGAAATGCTCCAAAGCGACTAAGAAAAACTGTAACTCTAATGCTAGAAGGAATATCAAAGCATTTAAGTACACTGTAAAAGGTCATTAGTTACTTAAAGCGAGTAAACCAATTGCCTTAAAAGCAACAAGCTGACTTTACAAAAATAACGTACACCCATTACAACTTGCTTTGCCAAGCTGAAAGTTGGTTAGGAGAATTGTGTGAAGAGTTTTGCAAAAGAGACCTTAGTTTTGAGAAATGTGTCCTAGCGCCTGTAAAAAAAAAACTTTAAATGCCCTGATACACCTGATATATCCAGATTTCATTTGATGAAAATATATTTTCTCACACTCAAAATGCTTGAAAATATGTGAAACTAATCTCTTAACCATGGGAAACACTAAGATTTCAAGAGTAAAAAAAAATAAATTGTAGCTAAAGTTTATCATTTCAATTGGACTCGAAGTTGCTCCCTCTTTTTATTACCAATCTTAAACTACCAAGCCAAAAACAATACCCCGAAAAAAAACCCTATTTGTCAGTTTTATTGTATATAGAGAAGCTAGGTGTCATGGAGATTGTCCAAACATATGCCAGAACCGTTGTTTGAGACAGCTGGAGAACAAGATCAACAAGTTGAGCAATAAACGGAGACATGGTGCAAGAGGTATATAATCTGGCATGAAAAGCTAGTTTTTTCCAGACAGGAGGTGTAGTCTCAGAATCACACATTAGTGTTTTAAAATGTGCTAAATTCTTCAAATCTATCTGTGACTGTGGGTGCCACTAGCAATGTCTTTAGTCAGACTCACAAATCAAATTAATATAAAGCTGGATTTAATGCTACATTTATTTCAGCACTTTTCAAACGTATTAGAATTCATTAAAGTAACACTTTCATTTTTGAAATAGGCAAATTGTACAAGTCTGCTACAGTTAAACAGTTGAGTTTTAAAATTTTTGAATCCATTCAGCTGATCTTTGGTCCGGCGGCAACACTTTTAGCTTAGCTTAGCATAAATCATTGAATCGGATTAGACCATTAGCCTCTAGCTCAAAAAATAATAAAAAAGAGAGTTTTGCTAAATGTCCTATTTGAGGCTAGACTCTTCAGTTTTTATATTGTGTAAGTTTCTATTTTCTTGCTTTATACAGTATGGCTATAGGAACTATACTCCCATTCAGACGTAATATTCAAGAGACTTTGCTGCAGTACCATGGCTGCAGCAGGCACAATGATATTATGCAGCAATGTTAGCTAGCTAGAGATCCTGCTGCAGTGATGGTATGCTGGAAAGGTTTTTTGATTATTACTTCAGAATAAAAGTATACACTTACCGGCCACTTTATTAGGTACACCTGTCCAACTGCTCGTTAACGCAAATTTCTAATCAGGCAATCAAATGGCTGCAACTCATTGCTTTAAGGCATGTAGACGTGGTCAAGACGATCTGCTGCAGTGCAAACCGAGCATCAGAATTAGGAAGAAAGGTAATTTTTTTTTTCATTGACTTTAAATGTGGCATGGTTGTTGGTGCCAGACGGGCTGATCTGAGTATTTCAGAAACTGCTGATCTACTGGGATTTTCATGTACAACCATCTCTATTGTTTACAGAGAATGGTCAGAAAAAGAGAAAATATCCAGTGAGCGGCGGTTCTGTGGGAGCAAATGCCTTGATGCCAGAGGTCAGAGGGGAATGGCCAGACTGATTCAAGCTGTAAGAAAGGCAACAGTAACTCAAATAACCACTCTTTATAATTGAGTTATGCAGAAGAGCATCTCTGAACGCACAACATGTCCAACCTTGAGACGGATGGGCTACAGCAGCAGAAGACCACAAAGTGTGCCACTAAGTTAAGAACAGAAAACTGAGGCTACAATTCACATGAATAGAAGCAATCGAAGATTGGAAAAGCGTTGCCTTGTCTGATGAGTCTTGATTTCTGCTTGATTTCTGCTGTAACGTTAGTTCAAGTTCAATTTATTTATAGGGCACATTTAAAAACAGTCACAAGACTGACCAAAGTGCTGTACACAAGACACGTCAAAAATAAAAAGACAGAATACAAAACATAGAAATAAGACAAGAGAAACATCTGAAAATGTAAAAAATGTAGCAGTAGAATAGACTATTAAAATAATATTAAAAAGCCAAGCTACGTTTTCAGAACAGATTTAAAAATAGATAGTGATGGAGCCATCCTAATATCAAGGGGCAAGGTGTTCCACAACTGAGGACCCGCCACAGAGAAAGCTCTGTCCCCCCTACGTTTCAGTCTGGACTGAGGAACTAAAAGAAGACTTTGATCACTTGACCTAAGAGATCTCACGGGAGTGTAAGGATGAAGCAGCTCTAAAGAGATAGGATGGGGCTAGATTATAGAGAGATTTAAATACCAGTAAAAGCACTTTAAAATCAATTTTGAATTGGACAGGCAGCCAATGGAGGTCCCTTAGAAGAGGGGTAATATGGTCATATTTTCTGCTATTACAAATAAATCTAGCAGCAGCATTTTGGACCAACTGAAGGCGGGAAGTTTGTGATTTTGAAATGCCACAGTAAAGGATGACACTCAGATTGCAGACACGGGGGGATCTGAAGGCAGATAAGCAGCCCATATCTAGGCAAGTGGCCTGAATGTTGTCAGTAGGGATAAAGACAATCATTAGGATAGTAGAATCAGAATTTGGCCTCAACAACATGAAAGCAGGGATCCATCCTGCCTTGTGTCAATGGTTCAGGCTGGTGGTGGTAAGTGTAATGGTGTTACCAATTGAGTATAGTTGCTGGCCATGTCCATCCCTTTATGATCACAGTGTGCCCATCTTCTGTTGGCTACGTCCAGCAGGATAACGCGCCATGTCATAAAGTTAATTATCTTAGACTGGTCTCTTAAACATGACAATGAGTTCACTGTACTAAAATGGCCTCTACAGTAACAAGATCTCAATGGAATAGAGCACCTTTGGGATGTGGAACAGGATACTGGCATCATGGATGTGCAGCCGACAAATCTGCAGCAACTGCGTGATGATCATGTCAATATGGACCAAAACCTTTGAGGAATATTTCCCGTACCTTGTTAAATCTATGCCATACAGGATTAAATCAGTTCTGAAGGCAAAAGGGGGCCCAACCAGGTGCTAAGGTGTAGCTAATAAAGTGGCTGGTGAGTGTAGTTCCTAGCCGTATTAACCTATAAAAAATAGTAACTTTAAAAATTCCATCAGTCTCAATACACAATTTGACTAGAGTATCATCAAGCTTTAATTAATTTATTTTTTTACAATTATACTAACTTTTTAGAGATGCTAACGGTCTAATCGGATTCAATCGGAACGCTCCTTAAAAATAAAGAAATAACAAGGATCCAGATGCAAGGTCTTTATTGACCGGAGACACAATGGGTCAAAAAATAATAGAACAAAAACAGAAGAATAGTGCGGAGCTGAACAGGAGAGTCCAGATAAGTCCAGATCTGTAAGATCTCCGGGACGGCTGGCAGATCCAAAAACACAGAGTGTCCTAACGAGACACAGGGCAACAATGAGCAAATAACGAACTGACAAGGTACGAAAGAACACCAAGCACATATATAGAAGAGATAATTTGACTCAGCTCACACGAATGATCAGCCCAGCTGATCAACAATCACGTGATCAAACGCTACTACAGCGCACATGAATGACAAAACAAAACCACGAGACAATAACAGAGACACACCAGGAAGTGCGCATAGCCTGCAACTGTGACATGCACCATTTAACACTAGTTTTGTTTCCCTATGGTGACGACATTTACATAGACATCAGTAATTAAATTATTTGCCTTAATCTAAATAAGACACTAATATGATTAAGGTGTTTATATGAGTTGCTTTTTGTATGTTCCTTTCATGATCCCGTTTTACACATTTACTCTGGAGTTTCATTTAATTTTGGTTGTTTCATTTTTAAATTGTCGACTTTAACTGCAGTTTGGCACTTTCACTTTCATTCAGAAAATTTCATGCATGCCCCCATGAGATATTGGATGGGAGTATGAACTGCTGGAAAAGTGTTGTTTTAATGGAGTTTGGTACCGCACACCGTATGGGGGAAAAAACTCAGCATTTCACGATGCATGTGTCTGTGGTCCTTCACTGACCCAGTAGGTGCAGAGAATAGTGTCAAACAGCTGTGTGTATAGTCTATCCTGTCGCAAAATGCGGTGAAAATCCTACATGACGGTAAAAGTTTGATTGCGGTCTTTACATGTCTGTACTGCAGTTCAATAATGCGACTAAAATCGGCATAGCCTACTCCACGTCTTAATTCAATTTCTGTTTAGCTAGATTATGACTTTAGTCTGATTAAGGTCATTAAAAATCGCTGTTTACATGGTGGACTCTTAATCAGAGTATTGTCTTAATCAGAAATTAAATAAATAAATAAATAAATCAGTATTGGTGTCCATGTAATGTTCCATGTTCTTGTCCTATGCATAATTCATCAGAAAGACATACGAGATTGTAAAATTACAAAGTTTATTGATAAACAACTTTGATTCGGTTTGTGCTGCAATCCAAAAAAAAAATCATTACAAAACATTCTTTAAACATCATTCATTACAATGCTTTAGTGTCTGAAACGTACTATATTAGTGTCAATTTACAAAATGTTCAAATTGTACATACCCAAGTCTCAGATTCAATAAAATTACAACCATACAGGTATGTCGTATATAGTCTATAATTCTAAATAACAACATCAAATATTTACAGCTTCTGTAAATATATTAAACACTTTTACTCTATGATTACCCTGACAGAATAAATTAAAGCTGAAGCACTGCTCTACATCACAGTTGCTCAGTAGCTTGGTGAAAAGGTTTGATTAGATCATATAAAGTATATATAAGGATTTCGAAACGTGTTTTTTCGATTATTCAGTTTTACAAAAAGTGCATTAGTATAGGTCTAATTTACAGTATATGTACTTACAGCTCAACATTGTTGTCTATCAAAGGTCCACTTTTCTAATAAAAATAGACGGATCTAAAGATCATTCTTTAAATATTCTTTAAAATAACAGTAAAACATTTAAAGAAATGTCATGTCATTTTTTTTTTATTCGCTTATCTGGGGCCGGATCGCGGGGGCAGCAGTCTTAGGAAAGAACTCCAGACTTCCCTCTCCCCAGACACTTTCTCCAGCTCCTCTAGGGGGATCGTGAGACGTTCCCAGGCCAGCCGAGAGACATAGTCTCTCCAGCATGTCCTGGGTCTTCCCTGAGGCCTCCTCCCGTTGGGACATGCCTGGAACACCTCCCTAGGTTGGGAAGCATGCGAAACAGATGCCCAAGCCACCTCAGCTGACTGCTCTCGATGTGGAGGAGCAGCGGCTCTACTCCGAGCTCCTCTAGGGTGACAGAGCTCCTCACCCTGTCTATAAAGGTGCGCCCTGCCACCCTGCGAAGAAAACTCATTTTGGCCGCTTGTATCTGAGATCTTTCCGTCATGACTTAACTCATGACCATAGGTGAGAGTAGGAACGTAGATTGACCAGTAAATTTAAGAGCTTTGCCTTTCGGCTCAGCTCCTTCTTTACCACAACGGATCGGTACAACAATCGCATTACGGCTGCCGCTGCACCAATCCGCCTATTAATCTCACGTTCCATCCTTCCCTCACTTCAACAAAACCCCAATATACTTGAACTCCACCTGGGGTAAGGACTTTCCTACAACCTGGAGATGGCAAACCACCTTTTTCCGGTGCAGCACCATGGCCTCAGACTTGGAGGTGCTGATTCATTAAAGAAATGCTCTTTAAAAAAATCTTTCAGCATCCAATTTACCACCTAGTGTTCTTAAAAAAAAAAATAATAATAATAAAAACAAATAGTAAGCTGCTGTGATTGGCAGGTGGATACAAAAATGCAGCCCACCAACTTATACTCTGATGCAACAGAAAATACCTGTATAATATATTCAGGTATAATACTGATATAAAGTATAGAAGTCAGGCAGACGTATGAAAAATTATTACATGTCAGCAGCTGGACATAAACTCCTGGAAATCTAAGCTAATTAGCATTGGCACGGATGTGAAGCAGCATATCACTATAAATAAAAAAGGCTGTGATGGCTGTTGCAACAGCGTTAGCATAAATACTACTACTCCGATTTGGCAATTTTGGTTTGTGAAAACCCTAATGGTGATCCCAGTTGAAGGATTAGTGTCCGTAAGAGAGGGGTGATGTTGCTTGAATGGTGCCAAGTCTCCCGTTCACTTGCCTTCTTGTCTGCGTGACAGGGACCTGTGTAATTAAATGCATCAAGTTGTTAAATTTGAGCCGTTTATTCAAGGCACATTCTTTATGTTTTCATTGCAATGTGAATGTATGAAAGATGGGTAAATGTCAAAGGTAGTTTATTGCTACCAGTGACCATGTTTACATCTGATCACTTCATGCCTTTTCTCTGATTAGATGAATGGTTCTGATTTGTGAAAATGCTTTCATTTAGTCATATAAACATGTCTTTGCTAAATGTATATGATTACAATCTTCAGGTCCTGCACTATATGCAAATTTAACTAGGTTACATTGACTTAAGCATCAGATACATCACATTTTAATTATTATTATTATTTGGTACAAAAACATAAGCTATATATCTTAATCTGCGTTCGCACTACAAGCGACTGTTCATTTCAAAGAAAAGCGAGAGACTTCTGGGGGGTATTCAAGAAAGCAGGTTATGTGACATACCCGGGTAAGTTTAAGAGTAAGTAAGTGGATAACCTCAGCTTTGGTTCCAAAAACGGAGGTAACTTTTGGGCTATGTTAAATAGCCTTAGGAACTTACTCTCTGAAGATAACCTGCTCTGGAACAGGTTTTGTTCCAGAGTTTGTTTGTTTCGGAGAGTCTACTGAGCATTGCGTGCTCTTGATGAGAATTTCGATGGACGTAGAAGCACAGATATACGAGTTGTTTCATCTTGAGAGAGTTCTATATAAGAGCGTAGGTTTTTTTTATATCCAAATGAATATTTCAATGAGTGTTGTTGTTTTTGAAAAGAATTGTTAATGTATTTAACAAACCTTTTGAAATCAAATGTGACATCTGCGCTTACCATAAAAAACATTCAGTGCAGCTCTTTGTTTTTGCGTCAGGGCGTTTTACTGTACAATAGCGTGTACAACTGTCTGTACAGTACGCCTGCCACTCAACTGTTTTATACACTTTTGTACAGTTCCTTGGCCATAAACCTCTGCATATTACTACACAAATGTTTCACAGCGCGGCAATAGCGTAGTGGTCAGCGCGCCATTAAAGAACAATATTGCTCACAGCGGAGCGAGTTCGAATCTTGCAGAATTTTTTTTTCTCTTCCTCTCACTCTCTGTGTGGTTTAAGGTCATAATTCAACCACTGATTAGCCTCTATTAAGGGACAGAGCAGCTCCTCAGAGTTATTTGGTGACCCACAGCAGTTAGACAGGCCTCAGCCTCTTTTCTTTTAGCTACATGACAGAAAGAATATTCTAGAGTGTTTAATACGTAGCTCTAGTAATGAAATATTACCTTTTAAGAGAATGTTTCTGCGCTTAATTTTGACTTTGGGCAGAGTTCTTCTAGCTCAAGAAGGATTACAATTTATATAAGCCTTATATAGTCAATATACATTATTATTGTGGCATTAAGAAATTAATGGCAGGAAAATTAAATGCATGAATGGTTACACAACATACTCAAAAAGGATGTTAATTACGTTTAATTTTTTTCATTACAATAAAGGGAGCGTGGCATGTGTAATTTAAAAAACTAACAAATTTTCTCTTATTATTTATTTTTTCCTTCTATATATATCTATATATTAGCTTATACTTATTTCCTTCGTTGATACAGATGTGTATTGCTTTTTCTTTATAATTGGCCTTAATGCCTCGTATGCCAGCATTAAAACCTCCAACTCCGCCTCGGTCAAGTGCGTTGCCTTTTTTTCTCACCGTGACTTTCTATGGTGACTTGTGCTATACAAGCGACCATTGGCAAAAAAGTTGGTGTGTCGAGCGACGCAAGTTTATAATCCTTCAACTTTATGCAAATGAAGAGCAACTTTCTTGAGTGACAGCCAATAGGAGCACCATTAGAGCTCAACTCCAGCAGTGGCTGGTTATATTCTTCATGCTGTACTCCTGCACAGGCCAAATAAATAGCCGCAATGACAGAGAACACACTTTTTTCTTGATTATATTTGTAATTAAATGTCTTATGTACTGATTCTATTTCTATTTAGTGTTTACTCTGGACAAGGTTTACTTTCAGCAGCACATGAACTCATTCGCTCCTTGTGAAAATCACCATAAATGTTACCTAAGCAACCTCAAAGTGGGAACGCCCACAACGGTTTCAATTGCCACCCAAAGCGACGTGGCAGCTACAAAGTCGCTGCTAGTGTGAATGAGGCATTATTTGGCATACAAATAATGTGTTATGTGAGATACAGGAGGTTTTGTACTTCACTTTGTTTTAGTAAAACACCAGCACAAGTGCACATGGTTCCGCGATTACTGTTAGTATAGGCTAAATAAATATCTATTTTTGCTGCACACATACAATGGAAGTCAAAATGATTAGCCCTCCTGTTAAATTTGATTTTTTTTTTTATATATTTACCCTAAACAGAGAGAATATTATTTCAATGTTAACAAGTAATTTCTAATAACCAATGTCTTTTGTCTTAAAGGTGCAGTAGGTGAAAGTCTCTTCACATTCCAATAGTACTGATTAAAGTAAATGATCTAAATGTGTTTATATGTATTTTTATATTCTGAGTAAGGCATAAAACTAAAAAAATGTTCATCCAATTAAATATTGTCGGGCCGACATCTCCCATAATTCTGATAAGTAGCCCAAACTGTCTGTTGACAAATGTAGATTTGGGCTTCTGCGCATCTCTTTTCACGCAGATCCGCCGTTAGGGCATGCACGCCTGCATGTCACAGTTGTGGTAAAATCAAATGCTGAATTGAAATTTTTTAAAATTCTGAATTAATATTGGAGTTACTTTTGCACGCTGGATGAAGGACGAAACCATGGGACGACTCCATGGCTGAAGTATTTATGTTAGACATGTTCTGTTTTAAAACTATTTTAGTCCCCCAAAGCTGATGTAGATTGTGTTGTTATGAATGGGTTATATGCAAAGAAGTGTTGTTCAGCCACTGAAATCTACCTCTGAAAGATTGATGTGACTATTTTCAGTTTCATAAGGTCCTGTTACAGCATCGATAATGTAGATTTTGATTAAGTTTAACAACAAAACATCAGTAAATAGCTGAAGTTGCTTTTATATTCACATTGGTTCATTTTTGAACAATAAAAGCCTCCCTGTATTGTTTACCTTGCTACTCTGAATATTCGCTCTGAAGTGTGGCTGAGTAATAAGGGTAATTCCTGCATGCCGCCAGCCAACAACTAACTACATTTCTAACTGGTAAATGAAATGAACTAGTGGGTTGTCTGCTGTCATGTTGCGGTGCGCGTTTGCGATTTTAGGAGCCGTAGCTATGAAACACAGTCCCTTCCCTGGTTAGCATTTTGGCAGATCACCTACTGCACCTTTAATATGTTACAACAAATTTTCACAAAACTATATAGGGTTTACATTCATTTGTGTACAGTATTGACCTTATTCGTCAATGCGGAAGTCCGAGCGTTTTAGCGATTGCTTTAGAACTTCAGATTCAGTCACCTATGGGAGAAATGACTAGGAATACTAAACAGCAGAAAACGGTCTGCTTACTCTACAAACAAGTGTTTTCATGACTATACGGACCAAGTAGAATAATATCATTTGAAAATATCAGTTTGCAACATCAAGCAGCAGAACGAGCTGTTTTTAACATCTAAAAATGAATGGAATTGAATAAGGCCGGAAGTCTCGAGCCAAAAAATTCAAATGGCTGCACCCGCTCGAGCATGAAGCATAAGGTGAATAAGCTACTTTCTCAAAAACAGAACTCTCTCGCTTCATTTAACTTTTACCTTCTGATCTACGCTATAGAGCACTGTGCACCAGAACAGCCCAAGTTTCTTCCCTCAGGCAATCCATCTCATGAACACTTGATGATAATAATTGTGAAACAAACACCACTACTTGCTATACACTTTTTATACACATACACTTATTTAACAACATACTTTAGATGCCAATTTGCACATAACAGCTGCACATATAACGTTGTATATAGTAATATACCTGTACATACACACTCTCAAAACAAATGGTACAATGTTGTACCAAATAAGGTACAAACCCCTTGTCCTTAAGACAAAGAAACAATTTGTACCATTTTGTTTTTCACTCTATTCACAGAAGCACCATAGGTGCATCTCTATTTTTAATGCTGCAATTTGATATTATTTAATATTCTATCAAAATTGATATTGACTTAAGTTAAGATTTTCAATTAAAATGAAATGAAAGAATATAAAAAACACAATACCAACATCTGTGGTGTTGTCTTTGCATTTTGCATTAGTCTAGTCTATTGACCTTATTCTGCAAGTGCGCTAATTTTTGCAATTGTTTTAGTACTTCAGATTCAGCTCTCTATGGGAGAAATGGCTAGAAATAATAAACAGTCAATCTTCTTGGTCTACAAACATGTTCATGGCTATACTTAAAAGGTAGAATAATATAATAAGAAAATACTAGTTTGCAAAATGAAGCAACACAACAAGTCGTTTTTAATAACTAAAAATCTATGCAAAAGAATAAGACCAGAAGTCCTAAGCCAAAAAGATTTCAGTGGCTGTGCCTGCTTGTATGCGAAAATAAGGTCAATAACATATTTTTTTAACATTCTGGGAGTAAAATAACATACAATCAAGCCCAAATTCGGACTTAAAGATACTATTATTAAACCAGCAAGTTTTTTTGACCAGACGGAAATGACACAGGCTTCTCCCAAAAGATAATAAGATGATGTACAAGAGGAAAAAAATATATTTCTTAGCGCATTTATTGTGTATGGCCATACACCCAAAGCGCTTCACAATCATGAAGGGAGTCTCTTCACAGCACCACCAGTGTATAGCATCCACTTGGATGATGCAACGGCAGCCACAGGACAATGGCGCCAGTGCGCTCACCACACACCAGCTATAGGTGGAGTGAAGAGACAGTGATAGAGCCAATTCAGTGGATGGGGATGATTAGGAGGCCATGATGGGAAAGTGCCGATTGAGGGACTTTGGCTAGGACACCGGGGTTACACCCCTACTCTTTACGAGAGGTGCCATGGGATTTTTAATGACCATAGAGAGTCAGGACCTCGGTTTAACATCTCATCCGAAAGACGGCGCCAACTGATAGTATAGTGTCCCCTTCACTTTTACTGGGGCATTAGGACTCCCCCTGCTGGCCTCTCTAACACCACTTCCAACAGCAACCTAGTTTTCCCATGTGGTCTCGCATCCAGGTACTGACCAGGCTCAGCCCTGCTTAGCTTCAGTGAGTAACTGGTCTTGGGCTGCAGGGTGATATGGCTCTGGCCATAAAAACTTTGTTAGAATTTGTCAAGGGTATGAATGCCTGTATGTGGTTTTAACAATCTAATGCATTTAGACCTGTCCAGTTTTGTTTGAAATATGTCCAAGACCACCTCCTGAAGTAGTTTGGTTGATCATACAAGAGGGCATTTATACCTGTCGTTTTCACAATCAAATAGCTAATCATAAAAACGCATGAAGTGACCAGGTCTAAACAGCCCATGAGAGTCTTACCTTCCTCAGCCGTTGAGCCCCAGAGCCTGAGCGAATGGCCTCCAGAAGAGCCTCCCTGGCCGCCTCTGGGTTTCCTCCAGCGGGCAGCACTACAGGGGGTTTGGCTGGAGCTAAAGGTGGAGGAGGTGGGGGAGGAGGACTAAAAGCTGGAGGTAGAGGTGGCACAAAATCAGGAGAAGTAGGACGAGGTGAGATGATTTCTGTCTTGACATTTCTTTCTTCTTCAACCTTCCTGAGCTGCTCCAACTCCTTCGACGCTACTGATTTGGTCTAGAAGCGCAAAGACATGACGTTAGGGGTGGG
>CAIGQZ010002445.1:10506303-10519947 GCA_903798205.1 Danio tinwini
ATCAAGCTTTTTCAGGAAAATCACTATTCACAATTTATTTATGATTGTATTACATTGTTTATTTTTCAGGTACGGTAAGCATATTTAGCAGTAGCATTTAAAAAATGCAATGAAGAAATATAAAATAGGCCTAAATGTTTAGCTGTTTTATAAACATAAAGGGATCATTGACCCCAATATAAACCCTATCATCATTTACTCACTATTAACAATTTAATTATGCTTCTTTGTGATGTTGGTTTTCCTATTTTGTCTGAGCAATACAGCTAAATTAATTTCCTTATTTTAAAAACAAAAAACTGAACAGGTAGCACTAAAATAAAATGAAAGTGAAATTTTAAAAGTATGGCTGATATTTAGGTCAAAGTGAGCAAAGATAAAAATGTCTTTTTTTATAACAAAGATTCAAATACACATAATATATAAATAAAAATGTTTATTTTCAATGTTTATTTAAAAATGCAATGAAAAAAATAAAATTGGCCTAAATGTTTAGCTGTTTTATTAACATGAAAGCGATCATTGACCCAAAAATGAAAATTGTCAACATTTACTCGCTCTCAAGTTGTTTTAAACCTTTCGCCTGTTCAACTTGTGGGCCAACCAGCAACTGTTTGATTACCCACATTCACTACTGTATGTCTTATATTGTGTTCAGCACAAAAGATTAATACCGATTTAGGATATCTTCAGAGTGAACAAATATTGACAATTTAGTCAAGTCACTTTAAGACCAGTACACAATCACATGTTTAATTTTCTCAGTTTACTTTTACCAACTGTGTTTATATGCAAATCTTTTTAAACTGTTTTCATGTAATCAGACTTTAAAAATAGTCACATAATAAGGTGCTGTTTCAGAGGCTGTAGTGTGCATATGTATATACAGTAACGCTTTTCATGTGTTCCAACATTATGAATAAGTGCATGTCCCATAAGTGTAACTAACTATGAGTTAATATTTGATGTCAATGTATGTCATGTGCAAAGGTAAATGTGGCTATGTTTAAGTCATCTTTTTAGTTCAGAAAATTTGAGGCACACCGCACTGGTTTTTCATTCATTCATTTATTTTCTTTTCGGCTTAGTCCCTTTATTAATCCGGGGTCGCCACAGCAGAATGAACCGCCAACTTATCCAGCACATGTTTTACACATTGGGTGCCCTTACAGCTGCAACCCATCTCTGGGAAACATCCATACACACTCATACACTACAATTTAGCCTACCCAATTCAACTGAACTGCATGTCTTTGGACCCTGGGGAAACCCTCAACCTTCTTGCTGTGAGACGACAGCACTACCTACTGCGCCACTGCGTCGCCTCACTGGCTTTTTGTTGACTTAAAAAAAAGAGCAGTGCGCTGTGCTTTTTATGTTGCTAAGCAACCACTGTATCATTGGTCTTAGTGCTGGAGTGCATGACGTTGGGCATTTTTTTGCAAAGTGTTTACTAGGCATAGGACGATAATGTTTTCAAGGAATACCGTGGTTTGGAAAAGTCAAGGATTTAAAAACAATTATTTATCCTATACCGTTCCTATGGTATATATAAAATTTTTTATTTGAGTATTTTTTTTTTGTTTAGTTTCAACGATATCTCCAGCTAAAAAGATATCCAAAGATGTTGTTTTAAATGGTAAAGAAATCTGTGTTTTTGAAACTAATAAAGACAGCAGAAGTCAATGATTTATTTGAATTATTTAGCCTGACATGTTTACTGCTCCAAATTATTTTAAATGTTTCCCAAATTATAATATATTCTATTCAATGGGGAAAAAGTTTTTGTTTTTTACACAGACATTTTAAAAGAATATATCTCAGAGCAGTCATCACAATTCCGTAAAACCATGATATTTTTATTCAAGGTTATCTTACTGTCAGAATCTTAAACTGGCCCATGCCTAGTGTTTACTATTTTCCAACTGCAAGCGCAGAGAGCACCCTGTCAAATACACAGGGTGCAGCAGGCAATTAGAACCTGAGGTACCAAGGGAGCATAAACAGCACAAACAATGCTCGCTACAAATAAAAAACCATTTCAAAAAGCATTCATAGATTCAGTGTTATTGTGGCGTAAAAGTGAAGTTTGTGTTGCTCAGTAAAAATTCACAGATAAAAAAGCGGGAATCTCAATAGGAAATCAGTGTGAAATCTGGAATTTCAGGTGAAAGAATCCTGAAATTCTGCATTGGGTTTTATGAAGAAAGTGAGGAAATTATTTGTTAGTGGTGCTTTGTACATCATTAAACTACTGACAAATAATTTATTTTTTCTTTAAAGTTTGCTGATATGACTGTGATAACTGTGAACATGCCTTAGGCATTTCATGCTAAATACAAACTTACCGTCTTAAGTTTAGATGAGGTGCTTGAAGCTCTTATTGCTGAAAGAAGTGCTGAACGCTCATTCTCTGGATCATTGTACGATGGCTTCTTAACTGTACAGCTGGTAGGCAAGTCAGACACCTGGGCAAAATAAAAAGCAGGGCATTACATACTTTTACCATTCCCCAAAGTTGTGAAAATCCATTATAAGTTTAAATTTATGCTCAAATTTACCTTTCTGAGGCGTTCAATGCCCTCTCCAGATTGAATGGCCTCCATCAGCGAGCTATGGATAGAAGTTTCCTGTTGGACAGGCTTAAAAATAACCGGCTTGAACTTCTTAACTGGCCCAAACACATTGCCCTGGTTTGGTTCAGATGGAATCTCAGATTTGTGTAACTCTGGCTTTTTTGCAAGTGGTGGATGTGTGGTGTCTGTTGGCATCTGTCGGGCAGAGGAGGTGTCTGGGAAATTATTGATTGATGTGGCTTCTTCAGAGAAGGATTCCATGGATTTAATGTGAGCAGACACATTTGTGAAAGGCTGGATTTTGTTACTTAAGGGTTGTGAATCCAGAGATTTGGTTCTGTCGCCCCCATGCAGAGTGCTTATCCTCTCAGAACTCGTGGGCTTTTCTGCAACATAACTTTGTAGGCATTTAGATCTAAAAGAAGGCACTGGATTTTCAGTGGGTTTGACTGTGATAGCAGGTTTATGAATGTTTGTAGGTTTAACCTCATTATTTAACAGTTGATTGACATGGTTTTGAACACCACCGATAGACAACGGTGCCTGCGTGGTATCTATTTTAGATTTAGGAATGCTACTGTTTTTATTGTTTTTAGCAATGACGGAAGCGACATATTGGCTGGAGGTTCTTCTGGAAGGTATAAGAAATGAGAGGTCTCGCTTTTCAGCTGTGAAAGAGGGATTCTCTGAGAATGAAGGTTTACTTGCCACTACAGATATGGGCTTCCTTTCCACTATAATGACCTCTTTATGTGTTTCCTCGGGAGGTGAAAGTTTAAAGCTTCCAGTCACAGTCGAGTGTTTGAACACATCAGTATCTTCATTGTTTACTATGGGCCCTGTGTTGGCTATAGTTGATTTCTCTTGCTTCTCTGTGGTGCTCCAGAAGGCTTTGGCTTTGACCAGTGGGGTTTTGTCTGCTCTAGTAGTATCCACACTGGGACTGACATTTTTCTCTGGGCCAGAGGAAATCTGTCTCTGTGTAACCATGTTGCCCTGTTCGTCAATCTTAATGGCACCTGTGACTAGAGAGCCTGCGGGCTTGGTCTGGGACACAGCTGGTTTCGGAGGGATGACTGTGAAGGTTTTCATTCCAAAGCGAGAGAAAGAGCTCTGGGTAATCTTACCCTGAGTTGGCAGGACTCTGGTACTGGATGTCCTTTCCTTTTTCACGCTTTGCACATCAGGACGCACAAAACCTTGGGACTTCTGTAATACATTGTCTTTCTGACTCGTTAGTTCTACGATCTCAGCTTTACTCTTAGCCTCAGAGTTAAATATGGCCTTCTGTTCCATACTAACCGTGATCTTAGCATCTTGTGAAGGCTTTTTGCTGGTCGGAAACTGGATGGTGGGTTTGTCGATAACTGTGAGCGTAGCCGTTTGTAACTCTTTCTCTATGTCTGGAAATGGACTTCTGTGTTTCTCCTCTGTTAGACAGGCATTGTTGTTTTTGTTTTGGATAACTTCACACGGTGTGCACGGTTGGCTAGTGATGTTTTGAGTACTGCGCAATGCTGACTCACACTCGCTTGTGCTGCACTGGTCATCATCAAGAACGTCATCAATGGCTGTTACTGGAATGTCCATGTCGACAATGGACACGGGTATTTCATCATCCACCAATACAGACGCAGCATCTGAATGATTCATGTCTAATATACAGGAAAAACATAGTTATAGACAAAATTAGTCATTTATTGGTCTTTAAGAGGTGCACATGTACAATATGACAACTAAATTGCCAGTATGCACTTTACTATTCCTGACAATTTACAGGATGATAACCCGTTTAAAACAGAAAAACAGGATGATTTCCAAAGGGATATGAAATGCTAAAGTACATTGAGCTTCACGGAAGACAATGTTAGTCACTTTAAGTTTAAAGTTGCAGTGAGTAAGATTGACAGCTACACTAGCAGCTGAAATAGGTAGAGCAAATTAACAAACATTAACCCCCCCCCCCATACCAATTGACTATAATCCCCATCTTTCAAATCTATAATAAATATCATTAAATATCACATCATGAATCTTTTAAGACCGTTGGGTTCAGTGTCTGGGTCAATCATACCCTCTTTTCCCTATAGCTGAGGTAAAAAATCAACCAAAATTTGGGCAGTAGGCAATGAAGCATATAGAGACAAGATGTAAGTAAGCTAAATACAGTATGTCAGAAATGGTTGTTTAACATCAGAAAAATCCTTTTTGTAGACCATGGCCTTTAGTGTCTGTTGCTAGAGCACCTTTAGAGGTCAGAGGAGTGAGGTTTACCTGCAAAGCGCTTTGCTAGCTGGCCTCCGTTACACTTACCCCCCTAAACCTCTCTCACATCCCGGACGAGCCCCCAAGTGTAACCCACTGGTCCTATTGCACGCAACCCGGTCTGAGCTGGGATCAAACCGACAATTCTTTGTATGGGAGTCAGTTACTCTTAACAAGGAGGCTAAAGACCATGGCCACCAAGGTCGTTACTAGAGCACCATTGGAGGTCAGGGGAGTGAGGTTTACCTGCATAGCACTTCCCTAGCTGTCCTCTGTTACACTTAGCCCCCTAAACCACACTCCCATCTCAGACAAGCCCCCAAGTTTAAGCCTCCAAGTTCCAAACATCACGCAGTGTGAATAATCATCAAAGACATAATCTGAGAGAATAACTGACGTGTCAATGATGCCTGTAAAATATTTGGCATGCTTAATATCTGGACGTGTTTCTGATCAAAATCATGCTGTGTGAATTGAGTTCTGACTGAAAAACACATCAGCGATTACCTACAGCCAATAAGAGAGCAAGTTACAGGGCAGTTCACGGAGGACTTATAGAGTGCAGTCTCAGAATAAATGTACTGTAAAATAACATTAAACTGAAACAAAGCAGAAACTGATCCAATGCAGTGTGATAACAATTGTTATCTGACAACTTCGAAGACAGCACAATGTGAACTCGACATAACTCTTTAAAGTATTAACGGGGAAGCACAGTTGAGTGATTGAGATGTTATAATTGTCTTCAACCATGAGTTATTTACCTGCCAAATTTGCATCTAAGTCAGCCAGGGTGAGGTGGATCTGAGCTGTAATCTCTGGATCTTCTTCATATCCATTTTGTCTCTTGATTGACTTTTGTCCATCCTGAATATGTCCACTGCTGAAAAATCAAAGTAGTTATTTGTTAATGTGTTTTTGTAACAAGTAAAAGAAGTGTCTTTTTGTCTAGATTTGTCAAGTTATTACATTTATTTAGCCTTTGGTGTAGCAAGGCAGTCCCAGAAACAAGACTTGTTAGGGCATATTATCAACTGGCAAAAAAAAAAAAGTTTGTTTTTGTGCTTCCATTTTTCATGAGCTGAACTCAAAGATCTAAAACTTATTTTATTTACACAAAAGGCCTATTTCTCTTAATCGAAAGCCCTATTTGGATGTGACTATTTGTACTGGGGACATTAGAGAATTTCTTTGTTTCAAAGTTGTACATTGTGATTTTATTCCATTTTTTTTTTCTCACACGATCACTGTAAAAATTCAGAGCAAAAAACTGTTTTTCAGCAAACTCTGCACTCCTATTAAAAATCTAATCCCGTCCGATGTAAATGTCTGTGATTTCCGAAAAAGTTTTTTCTTGTATATTTTGGTCAACGTGAACTACACTTTCAGAAATAAAGGTACGTGAGTTGTCACTGGGGTGGTACCTTTTCGAAAGGTACAAATTTGTACCTGAAAGGTCCATATTAATACCTCAAGGGTACATATTAGTATCTAAAAAGTACAAAAGTGTTCCTCTTAAAATTTGTAGGTACTAATATGTACCCTTGAGGTATTAATATGGACCTTTTAGGTACAACTTTGTACCTTTTGAAAAGGTACCACCCCAGTGACAGATCGTGTGCCTTTATTTCTGAGAGTGTACCATACAATCTCTAATGCACATTTATTCAGGTTTTTGCATTCTGCGCACCAATAATTGATGTAGATGTGCTACCATGTAAAGAAATTTAAAAAAGAAAAGAAATTAAACCAGCAAGAACAGCTAAATCACAAAAATTGTTAAGACTCATTACAGTAATATCAGTTTCAGGTAAGATAACTTTCATTTCTGCAGTCAATTAAAGTTAAAACGTATTTATTCAAATGGGTTTATTTTTAAGAAGTTCTAGAAAACCATCATATTTAGTCATAAATATATATATTTATTCCTTCATTTTCTTTTCGGCTTAGTCTCTTTGGCTCAGTCCATTCAACAGAACGAACCTCCAACTTACTGTACGTTCACTCCGAAAGCGGTGAGAGCGTCAAAGTAGCCGGAAGTCATTAATTTTCTGTGGAAGCCGGCGGCAATAAGCAGCGAGGAGCAGCACGGCACGTCTTCGCCGGTGTGGGCGTCGAGGAGAGTTGCAATCAAGTCAACTTTATGGTAATACGCTATGACGCGATTTAGCGGCAAGCAATCAGAATGTAGAAGTCCACCGCTTGAGAGGAGTCCAGAAAACACAGTCACTGTGAACTTTGGTTCTGACCAGTTATTACCAAGGGTTTGATTATTGCGGTCGCCGGATTTCCAATTATTTACAATGTTTTTATACAGGAACATTCATTAAAAAGGTTACTGGTGAGTTACTAATGTGCATCAATGTTAAATATTTTCTTTTCTTTAAAAAAGCATGAATACCGTGCGACAATACAAAACAGTATTGCTGCTTCAGAATAATTAAGTTGAGCAAAGTCACACCACATTCACCTAGATCTTCCATTGTTAAATAAATTTAATAAAAAAAGTGTGCAACAATTTAACTTAAAAAGCATGTTTTATGCGGTAATGTAACTGATATGATATGATATATGATATGCTGCAACAGCCCCTTTAAATACGAGATCAATGTAGCGACCTCTGATGCTCTCACTGCCTTCGGTGTGAACGCACAGTTATCCAGCATGTTTTTTGCAGCGGATGCCCTTCCTGTCGCAACTCAACAGTAGGAAACTGGGAAACCAACACCAATAAATTCTTGCTGGCATACATATACACTTCAGCTAATTTAGCTTATTCAATTTATCTATAGTGCATGTCTTTGGACTGTGGGGAAAACTGGAGCACCCAGAGGAAACCCACGCGGACACAAGGAGAACATGCAAACTCCACACAGAAATGCCAACTGACCTAGCCGGGGCTTGAACCAGTGACCTTTTTGCTGTGAGGGTTATTGGTCTTAGTTTATGTGTGTGTGGCAGTTGGCAGTTCATTCCGCTGTGGCAACCCCTGATAAATAAGGGACTAAGCCAAAGGAAAATCAATGAATTTAAATTTAAACCCTAAACAAGTTAGGATGTTTTACTTTACATATAAATGTGAATCTACTTTTCCAAATACATTTGATCAAATTTCATAAATTGTGTTTATTTGCAGTTTTTCATTATATTACTGAAATCTACTTTTATATATCCTAAACACGTGATAGACACAAAAATGTTAGTCCCGTCCGAATTCATACATGAAATGACTGACACTGACAGTCGTATGAAAATAAATGTGAAACCTCTTTGGAAAACTAGTCCCATCCGAATAAGGCTTAACTCTGGCCCCGCTTACACTAATACGTTTTAGTTTTAAAACGCATAAGTTTTGCTACGGTTACGCCATCCGTCGACACTATGCCCGAGTTTTCGAGCACCAAATACTGGGCTTTTTAAAAATGCTGAAGAGACCATTTTCATTTTAAAATGCGGCTGCTCCGAATTAGTGTATGGGGGAAAACAGAGACATCTAAACGCAGGCATGACTGCAGACATTCGCCTATCTGATTGGAGCTTTTTCTCAATATTAAGTAGCCTACACAAAGTTCAGTCGTCCATCCTCTCCTTGTAAGTTCAGACTTCACAAGTTTGATATGAAAAAAAAAAAACTCAAGAGGACACATCGGGTCAGTCTTCAAAGGGAACAGTGTACTTTATACCCTCAGTCACATCTTAACAATAAATGAAAACATGATATAAGGATAATGAAAATATTTCATTTTGACATTATCAACTTAACAGACATCAAAAATGTTGAGGCATCATGTTGCTACATATTTACATCAGTGTCATCTTCACTGTAGGCATATTTATATCAAAACTAAGCCTATAACATAACTGCCTCCTTTCATTTTTATTGAAAATATGAAACATACCCTCTCTTTTGCTGAATATCAGTTTCAATATTTAATAATGGCCATTATAAAGGTATAACCTACAGTAAGTTTATACGATATAGGAAAGAAATGCAAGCAATCAGTCAAATGTGCAGAATCAGTGTACATGGTTATATAAAATAATATAATAACTTATCTTTGCGCTCAGCCAAAACACGTTACCTGAGAACAAGTAATAGATTCACAAGACCAAAGTCGGGGAATATGTCAGTAGATAGAGACAACAAGATGAATTAAATATCATGTTTAACAAATATAGTCAGATTAGATCCAGTGGAAGATCCTTGATAAACAGTCCGACAAGTGCACAGCTCTTATCTGGGTAGATCTCCTCAAAACACCCGCTGACAGCCTGGAGCTCAGACGTGCGTATACGCTACAGCATGCCAGAGTGTGTGTGTGGTCTTGTGATGTGCGTTTTCAGCGGTATAGTGTGGATGGAGAGCTGTTCAAAAATGCTGGGTGAAACTCCAGTGTGGATACAGATCATTTTCATTCTAAAACACTGTTGTAAAACTAAAATGTATTAGTGTAAACGAGGCCTCTGTGTTAAGCCGCCTTTCCACTGCACACGACATTCGGATACAACTGTCGGAATACACCCCCTTGTGGCAGTCGCACAGAATTTTCAGTTTTGTCGTGCACGATAGGAGAGAAGCTGATTCTCGTGGTGGTGTCCGAAAATAACGGAGTGCAAAAGCAAGAGCCTTTGAATGAATGAACGAATGACTAGAAACCCATAGACTGCTAAAAATTTTGAAAGAAATGTAGAGACAATATAATTTTTTTAAATATTTTTTTATATTTCTTTCCGCATACGGAGATGATTGGAACTCTACGCAGCTCCCGGACTACTCTCCATTGTAAATGAATGACTTTTGGTCCTGGTCTGTTGCTTGTCGTGTGCAGTGGAAAGGCGGCTAGTGAGTTTGTAAGAAATATGCCTTTTGTGTGCATGAAAATTTTTTAGATCGTTCGGCTCATGAAAAATGGGAACAAAAACAAAAGTGTTGCGTTTATGTTGTTGTTAACAATATAACAGCTCTATCCTCTATTCTGAAACCAACCTTAAGCTCTCTTAGCTTGCACTTGGCAAAATGCACTGCCATTATTTAAATACATTCACCAGGCAGTGCAAAACAATTGGCTTAGGTGTAAAAACAGGAACACAAGCCTAGAAAAAAAAGTGTCTTTCAACACCCTTCGAAGAGGTTGCTTTAAAAGATGACCGGGTGGAAAATCTAATAGCTCTTTCCTGAAAAAAAAAAAAAGCAAAGCACGAAAAGACAGTATGGAGTTGTAGAGTGGAGACAGAACTGGAGAAATGAGCTGGAGGTGAGGCTGCAGGCTTTGGCAGAGACTCTGCACACATACATCTGGATATCAGTCAGCACTTTCAGCTCTATAAAGCTACGGTTTAAAAAGGCTCAGGCCCCAGAGAAACATCGGCTGGCTGCAAATGGATAAATGTGAGACTGGCTGAATGGTGGGAATGAATTGATGGTGGTAAACAGAGTGAACGAGTGAGATAAATTGTCTGAACAGTCTCCACTCTGCCTGGAAGAGCTTTTGATTCCTGTCCAGTAAAGAAACAGAGGTCTAATAAACAGACTGGTTTTATGGAGTTATGGGGTAGGTTTTGTGGTAAAGGTGTGATGAATACTGTATAACATTTCTTGTTTTACTTTTTAATTGTAAAATATCTGAAACTCTTATAGAATGATAATAATTCCACCTCAATTATGTGTATTAGAATATTTTAGAGCTCTACTTTATTTTTCTATTTCATTAGTCCTTGCTCTAAGAACCAGCTAAAACCAGCATGAATTACAGTGGAGCAGTAGATAGTGCTGTCGCCTCACAGCAAGAAGGTCGCTGGTTCAAGCCTCGGCTGGGTCAGCTGGCGTTTCTGTGTGGAGTTTGCATGTTCTCCCTGCGTTCGCGTGGGTTTCCTCTGGGTGCTTCGGTTTCCCCCACAATCCAAAGACATGCAGTACAGGTGAATTGGGCAGGTTAAATTGTCCGTAGTGTATGAGTGTAAATGAGTGTGTATGGATGTTTCCCAGAGATGGGTTGCAGCTGGAAGGGCATCTGCTGCATAAAACAGGTGCTGGATAAGTTGGCAGTTCATTCCGATGTGGCGACCCCAGATTAATAAAGGGACTAAGCCGAAAAGAAAATGAATGATTGACAATGTTGGGGATGTTTTCAGCTAGCAGAATGATTTTTGGTGACAAATTTTATTTTGACACATATTTTGAGAAAATGCTTAAAAAATCAACAATACACACACAATCAAATGTACAACCCTTTTGTTATGTTCATAGTGAAAACATCCACTGAATTAAATTGCTGTAAAAATGCATCAGATAAATATGTTTTTCTTTTTTTTTTTTCCCTAATTTACAGTTGGTGACAGTTTTGGACCACATTTTTTGATTACAAAACTATGACACCATATAGTCATGCATTTCTGATTGTTGGTGGTTTACCCTGTTGGGAAGAGGTAAAATTTTTCATTTTTACTGTTGATCATCAGTTGGCACCATTAACCTTTTAGATATGCCTGTGCAAAAAAAGCTTAGTTTCTGTATTTTAAATGGAGTATAACAGCAAATTAAAGTGTGTGTGTGTGTGTGTGTGTGTGTGTGTGTGTGTGTGTGTGTGTGTGTGTGTGTGTGTGTGTGTGTGAGTGCGTGCGTGCGTGTGTGTTTTAGAGTTTAAGAGTGACCTTTATGCACTTACCTTCATGTGTCTGAGAAAATCAAAATATGCATCTCAGCTCTTAGAACTACACGGAGTAAATAAAAACAAAGACTGTGTATTTATGCACCATCAAATGTGGTTATAATGGAAGTCAATGGGGCAAAAACCCAACTAACAGTAAATTAGAGAGAACAATTTTTAATCTAACAATGTATCAAAGGCAATGTTGTTACTAATCGTTCACTTGCCAAAGACTGTGATAAAAGATAAAAAAAAATCCAGTCCACAATTACTTTTTATATTGAAAATATGTCATATTGTGAGTGTTTGTTCACCAAATCAGTAACATCATTTGTGAATTTAGCAATTAAAGAGTTAAAATCCTGTAATTTTAGTAGTTTTGATCAGGATTGAGGTTGATTAACAGATTTATGCAAAAAAAAAAAAAAAATCTGATGCATTTTACTGCAGTTTCAAGAATTCACACTTAGCTCATAATTTATACATAGCTTGTTTGGCATGCTGTGCCGGGAGAGAGCCCTGAGCTCAAGGAATCCTCGAGCCCAGGTCTCCCTCCCTTTCGCAGGGCGAGAGGAGATTGAGCTCAGGTCGATCTCAAAACTCCCCCGCTGCTAAGGCAAAGGTGAACTTCCTGAGAGTAAAACATTAAGAAAAATTTTTTAGGTTATAGAGCATATATAGATCATATTTGGATGGTGGGAGAAAACCAGGGAACTCGTGGGAAAGTCATGCGGACACAGGGAGAACATGCAAACTCTGCACAGAAATACCCAATGGCCCAGCGACCTGGTGCCATTGGTATTCTTGCTGTGAGGCAACAGTGCTAGTCACTGGGCCACCGTGCCGGCCACTCTGGATAAAGGTGGAAGAAGGGGAGGAGGGGGCTTGTAGACAGTTGTAGAAAGGATATATATAGTGACTCTGGGTCCTTTGATTGGAGGATTGTCAATCATGAGCATGTATTCCTCTTGAAATTAGTTTAATATTAAACTTCACCTAATTTAGTGGATGTTTTTATTCCGAACATAACAAAATAATAGTAAATTTGGTGCACAAAGGTTAAATCTCAACAAATTCACTTTTTTAGCACACTCATTTTTATCTTTTTATTTACAGACATCACACAGGTTATTGGTTCATGTTAACCAGTTCATATCAATTAATCGTGAATTGCCAAATACCTATTCAAGAAATGCGCTGCAAATTGGTCATAACACTTGCAAATATCCACGTAACACAACGGAAATGTTTCAAAGGGACCCAAAAAACAAGACTGAGATATGGATGTGTTATTATGTTGTGTAATCAGGATATTAAAATAAATCAAAAACAACTCACCTTTCAAAGACCACCAATAACTTCACTGAGCAACAGTCATTGCATAATAACACATCCATATCTCAGCAGGGTCCGTCACGTTTTTGGGTCCCCTTGAAACATATCCGTTGTGTTACGTGGATATTTGTAAGTGTTGTGACCAATTTGCTGTGTGTTCTTCAGTTGTTTGTGTTGTGACCAACTTGCCACACGTGTGCTGTCAAATTGATGAAGACCGTTTCTTTATTTACTGGTGTTTTTTGTAATTGCATGTGCTTTCTTAAATTGCAGCGCGTTAAGCTCTCTCAGCCATCGAAATTCAGCCATAGTTTTATAGATTTAGGATATTAATATACACCCCACAAGAAGTGTTTTCAATAAATGCGTCTGCTGTTGACAGCAAATTTGCTTTCTGGTCTCTGGCCAGTTGCATAAACTGCTTAGACTAGTCTTACAAGTCAGTCATCTAGATATTTTTTTCTTGATCAAGATTTGTAATAACGCTTTTAAGTCAGTTACAGTACAGAAAAGGGCAGTGCTCATTTGCAGTAAGCGCAAATAGTGATAAGATCTGTTTGCGCTGCATGTCAAAAACAGAACTATTTTCCCTTCAGTAAGCTGAATTAGTTGCTATTCATATTTAGTGAAAAATTATTTACACCTCAGTATTTAGGCTACACATTATGAAACATTATGCAGTATTACCATACCGTGTAAATGTGAATTTTTGTCATGCGGATGCCACCTTACTGGGATAATAAAGCCCTTCCTTTACATACCTCTACACAACTCTAAACCCGTTCCTATTGAATATCTATTAGGTGAAGTGGAACTATGAA
>CAIGQZ010002445.1:10536155-10558098 GCA_903798205.1 Danio tinwini
GTGTGTGTGTGTGTGTGTGTGTGTGTGTGTGTGTGTGTGTGTGTGTGAATAAACATAGGTATGCATAGGATGGCCCCATGGATACTGGAACAGGGTAAGTGCAAAGCCTTTGATTTTATAATATATATTAAAACATTTTGTATTTGTCCCAAATGAGAGATGTATTTTTAAATTAGAATTAATCAGTATAAATTCAGATTGGCTTGACATGTATATAAATAGTAAGGGTGTAAACCTATGCTCTCACGGTTTGGCTTAGTTACGATTATCATGCCATTGATTCGGTTCAATTCGATATCTCGGTGCATCATGGTGCATTGACGATGCTTCCCATACATAATTAGATTTTTCTTCACGACACAATACATTTTTTTTTTTTTTTAATATTTTAATATTTATATATTATTTGTAATACAATTTTGTCCTTTAATACAAGCAGTAAGAACTGTACCTTTAATTTTAACCTGCTCAAAGAAAACACTCCATTTGAATGTTTCAAACAAAACTCCCAATACATGCACAGAAGACAGAATGAGCATTTATAGCAAGTAAACTAATGTAAATATGATCCGGCTTCCTTTTTGAGCGCTGTCAAGCGAGGTCTTATAGCCCTATGATTGGTAATTGTCTTCACCCGCTCAACAGAAAGGGCTGCCATTGACTTTAGAAATGAAATCGCTGTTCACCAATGAGTGACGCGGGAAGAACAGCCGTGGTCACAGTCTTTATGCTCATAATACACAATTATCACAGGTAATCCATAATAGACACAGTGGAGAAAACTCGCACCTCAGGCACGCTCGTGTCTGGATCCACAAGTAACGCTTTACAGCCTTGAGGAGAGGAAAAGTTACCACACGAACACGCCAGTGGGTCAAATGTCCAAAGTGAGAGAGAGGCAGAGATGGATTTTTACAGCATTTGTCCCTAGTAGTGAAATAGCGGCTCGAGTGCTGAACCTTCTTCAGTGTCAATGAAAGACTTTCCTGCAAACTCACAAGCAGTTGAATTGTGCATAATTATCTACCTTTTAGGTAGTAGGAGCAATTTATTTACTCGCCTCCTTCGCCATAGAATTTTACTGCGACATTGCACATAGGAGATAAATGACGTCAGTAAGTAATAACAGGTTATGATCTATTCCTGAACCGATATTGAATTTTTCCCATTTGCATCGCGGTGCACCGAAGAAACAATTAATTTTGACACACCTAATATATAGCCTATAAGTCCCACATATACTGTAGGTTTATAACACATCATGATACATTTTTTATTTAGTAAATAATCTCTTTTCTATTTGGATTCTTATTAATTATTGGGGTACCAGAAAGTGAAGAGCGCCTGCCCAAAGGACTTGCAGGTATTTAGAATATTTGCACTTGTTTTTAACTTGAGTTGCTAAGTACATACAAAAGCAATTCAATAAAGAAGAAGAAATAAATAAATGCAAACAGTACATTTTATCAGTTTATATAAATGAAGCCATAAGAAAAAAAGCTGTATACATAAACCAGCTAACTTTGGCGTCTGGAGACACTAGCAGCCAGCACCAATCCTGTACAACTCCATGTAGAACCATGAAATAAAAATAAAAAAAACAGCTACAGAAAGTTGTAAATTAACAAGCCTAAGATGAATGCTCCTGAGTACATGTATGCTGAAATGTGGGTCAGAGGTGAGAAAAACATTGAACTAAATGATATTCACACTCTGTATGTTGAGGACAAAGGAAATGGGTCAGCACTAACAGTTACAGCATTTGTTTAACATGTGCCTCTTTTGTATTTATTCATGTTGTGCTTTTTTTTTAATTACTGTTGCAGATTAATTGAGGCTACTTCTGTGAAAACAGCAATGGTGACCATCAGTCAGCTAGTGGGTTGCTGCCACCCGCATTGAGTACTGTTTGTTGGTGAACCTGAATTGAACCTGAGTAGCATATACAGTGCATTTGGAAAGTATTCATAGCACTTTATTATTCCACATTTTTTATGCTACAGCCTTATTCCAAAATGGATTAAACTAATTTATTTCCTTAAAATTCTACGCACAATACCCCTTGATGACAAAAACATATTTTTTGAAATTGTTGCAAATTTATTAAAAATAAAAAACCTGAAAAATCACATGTACATAAGTATTCACAGCCTTTGCTCAATACTTTGTTGACGCACCTTTGGCAGCAATTACAGCCTTAAGTCTTTTTGAATATGATGCCACAAGCTTGGCACACCTGTCTTTGGGAATTTTTGCCCGTTCCTCTTTGCAGTACCACTCAAGCTCTATCAGGTTGGATGGGAAGCGACGGTGTACAGCCATTTTAGATCTCTCCAGAGATGTTCAATAGGATTTACGTCTGGGCTCTGGCTGGGCCACCCAAGGACATTCACTGAGTTGTTGTGAAGCCACTCAATTGATATTTTGGCGGTGTGCTTTGGGTCATTGTCCTGCTGGAAGATGAACCGTTGCCCCAGTCTGAGATCAAGAGCACTCTAAAGCAGGTTTTCATTCAGGATGTCTCTGTACATTGCTGAATTCATCCTTCCCTCTATCTTGACTAGTTTTCCAGTTCCTGCTGCCATCACCATGCTTCACTGAAGGGATGGGATTAGGCTGGTGATGAGCGGTGCCTGGTTTTCTCTTAAACGTAATGCCTGGCATTTACTCCAAAGAGTTAAATTTTAGTCTCATCAGACCAGAGAATTTTGTTTCTTATGGTCTGAGAATCCTTCAGATGCCTTTTGGCAAATTCCAGGTGGGAAGTGGCTTCCGTCTGGCCACTCTACCATACAGGCCTGATTGGTGGATTGCTGCACAGATGGTTGTCCTTCTGTAAGATTTTCCTCTCTCCACAGAAGAACGCTCAGACAGAGTGACCATCGGGTTATTGATCACCTTCCTGACTAAGGCCCTTCTACCTCGATCACTCAGCTTAGATGGCCGGCCAGCTCTAGGAAGAGTCCTGGTGGTTTCAAACATCTTCCACTTACGGATGATGGAGGCCACTGTGCTCTTTGGAACTTTTAAAGCAGCAGAACTTTTTCTGTAACCGGCCCCAAGCCTTGTGCCTCGAGACAATCCTGTCTCAAAGGTCTACAGACAATTCCTTTGTCTTCATGCTTGGTTTGTGTTTTGATATGCACAGTCAACCCTGGGACCTTAAATAGACAGGTGCCTGAATTTACCACAAGTGAACTCCAATTAAGCTGCTGAACATCTCAAGAATGATAAGTGGAAACAGAATGTACCTGAGCTCAATTTACAGCAAAGGCTGTGAATACTTATGTACATGCGATTTTTCAATTATTATTATTTTTTTTATAAATTTGCAACAATTTCACAAAATCTTTTTTCACATTGTCATCATGGGGTATTGTGTGTAGAATGTTAAAGAAATAAATGAATTTAATCCATTTAGGAATAAGGCTGTAACAAAAGCTGGAGCGATATGAATTCTTTCTTTATGCACTGTATGACAGCTTAAAAAGTCAATAGAAAAGTATAAACGTGTTCTAAACAAAAACATATAAGTGTTCTTGGAGCTTCATATGATTACAGTTGAACGACTGAAGTCACATGGAATGTTTTGACAATTTTTGTTTGACTCTGAACATCTCCGGACTGATGAGTGACCTCTAGAATATTATCTTTAATATCCTACTTTGTGTTCCGAAGATAAACTAGCCTGCTTCTAAACAACATAAGTTTAAGTAATTATTATAATTATTAACAGATTTTTTTTTTCTTTTTTGAATGAACTAATATAATTCTTTAAAGCAGGGGTCTCAAACTCAAATTGGCGGGGGGCCATTGCAGTGACTGATGATTTTTAGGAGGGCCATTTTAACATTCAAGCACAAGAAAAAAACTGACATAATTGATGCATCTTAATACAACCATCATACAGCTTCATCATACAGCTGCTGAAATGTATCTGTGACTGTTGTGTGTATGGCCGAGTGTTATATGCGTTCACACCAGATGCAAATGAAGCATCAAGTGCAAATGATTTATATGTTAAGTCAATACAAAGATGCAAATAGACATTTTGCGGAGTAATTCGCGTGAATGACGCAGCACGAATTGAGCATTTTGCGCGTTTGATGAACTTTTAGACTAGGGATGCACCAATACCATTTTTTTTACTGATCTGATCCAGATATCAAAATTCTGAGTATCAACGATACAGATCCAATACCAATATTGTCTGTTTTTTTTAAGCATAATACAGTTGCTATAGTTCTGGTGATAAACAAATAATATATCTTCTTTAGTAAAAATTACAGACCTACTGTAAAGGCCTACTGTATATGACAGATGACACAATCTAACTGAAAACATGATGCTTGCTGTAGGCTACATTATTTGAGCATTCGTTATGACATTAATCTGTTGTGCTCCAGCTTATGTTTCCTTTTATTTTTATTAAGATTTTTCTTTGAAATGTGTAATAGGGTCCACTATTAACCCTAATCAAAACACAAACTGGTCATAAATAAAACTACATAAATAATAAAATTACAGTAAAATATTCACTGTTTCAGAGTAGCTTATATAAGACTAAATCATTTTCTGTTAATGACAATTCCTATTGCGCCCTTCAGTTTCACTTTTAATCATTTAATCAACTACTTGAGCCAGGTTTTACAAACTATTTGCAGCACTGAAGTAAGGATGAGAGAACAGAAACTTTTAATATTACAAAATAATTTTACAGAGCGGTGTGCACCGCGTCTGTGCAGCCGGTGCGTAAATGAAGGGCTTGATGCATCACTGAGACACAGCGTCCAGTCCTCCTGTCTCTGCAGACACTTTCAAAACTTAGCAGTACAAAGAGAAGAAATGAGTGAGTTGAGGATCTGTCTAATGTATTATTGAGCCTTTTCTAATTCAAAATTCCAGGTAGGCCTACTTTGTATGTGAAGAGCATGTAACAGCCTAACCCTTTCTACAGTGTTGAGAATGCGATCTGCTGATCTAACAGACACAGCGCAACATGATTTCGAAACAGCAATGAACTCCTTGCTGCGGGTCAAAATAAACCCATTTGATGCAAAACTAAATGCATTTCTCCATTGATTACTTATATGAACAGGAACAAATAGTCTTGGAGAGAGTCTTGGAAAGTTTTTCGAGTTGTAATGAAAGCGACATGCAGTTTGAATTGTAAATGAATGAAGAACGAGTGACAGGCGCAGCGGTGGGAAGAACTGAATTGAGCATGAATTGAACCACTTGAATATTCATCTATACTTCACATTAAACTATATAATGGCTTCAGAACATTTGGGATATAGTAGGCCAACATAACAACTTTCTAATGCCTTATAATAGACTACCTTTATGGCTTTTGTTTGGGTTATACAGTTAAAGTCAGAATTATTAAACCCCCTGAATTATTAGCCTCCCTGTTTATTTTTTCCCCAATTTCTGTTTAATGGAGAGACAAATTTTTCAACACCTTTCTAAACATAATAATATTAAAAAATTAATTTCTAATAACTGATTTATTTTATCTTTACCATGATGACAGTAAATAATATTTTACTAGATATTTTTCAAGACACTTCTATACAGCTTAAAGTGACATTTAAAGGCTTAACTAGGTAAATTAGGTTAACTAGGCAGGATAGGGTAATTCGTCAAGTTATTGTATAAGGATTGTTTGTTCTGTAGACTAACAAAAATAGCTTAAAAAGGCAAATAATTTTGACCTTTAAATGGTTTTAAAAAAATAAAAACTGCTTTTTTCTAGCCAAAATAAAACAAATCAGACTTTTTCCAGAAGTAAATATATTATCAGACATACTGTGAAAATTTCCCTGCTCTGTTAAACATCATTTGGAAAATAATAAAAAAAAATCAAAGGAGGTTTAATAATTCTGATTAATTACACTGAATATAGCACACATGCAAGATCGGATTTGAATCCATATCAGCTGGCCGATACCCGATCCAGCTAAAATTAGCAAAATTATCATATTTGTTACACCACCAGCTTCAAATGTAAGCCATGAAGAAGTCTGTGTACAACAAAATACAGGTAGTATAAAAATACAGGTAGTTAAAAATCTAAATACACTTGAATAGTAACAAAAAAAGAGCTTAAGTAAAAAATAGAGCACTTACGAACATACATGTTTAAATCAGCCACAGAAATAATTAGCATTTCAAAAGTTCACACTTAGCTGATGATCAATAAAGATTAATTGGCATGCTGTCCCGGGAGAGAGCCCTGAGCTCATAATATCCTCGAGCCTGGGGCTCCCTCCCGTTAGAAGGGCGAGAGGGGAGTTTGAGCTCAGGTAGATCTCGAGAACTCCCCTGCTTGTTGCCGTGTGAGAAGTGTAAACTAAGGTTGTCTTAGGTGATAATTTGGTTTAGTCGATTGTCTATGGTGTATGTTTTGGACGATGGGAGGAAACCGGGGAACACTGGGGACATGCAAACTCTGCACAGAAACACCAACCGGCTCGATAGGAGGTTGAACCGGCGGTGTTCTTGCTGTGAGGCAACAGTGCTGGCCACTGGGTCGCCGTGTCACCCTATAGGAAAAAGGTGGGAGGAAGGGGGGGGGGGGGGGGGGGGTTAAGACAAAGATAACTGGAGTGAAAAGCTCTGGTTATTTATAATGTGTCTGCAATAATCTAATATGGCAGATTACAGAGCTAATGAGGAGAGAGCTAATAAATATAACGCACGTGTGTTACCTCGATTACGCACACTGAGAGAAACTGAAAGTAAAACTAAACCGTATATATAGTGCAGTAATTTAAATGTTCAGTAGTGGCGGGTCAAAACCACAAGTGGTTATATGCGACTGCACAACAATGATAGTAATTCAAAAATATACATTTAGGTTGGCAGAATCTTGTATAGATAATTTTGATGTCAGTTGCGGGCCAGAAGGAGGTGGAGGGGGGTTGTAAATGGCCAGCGGGCTGGCAGTTTGAGACGCCTGCTTAAAAGTTTTTTGAATTCAAGATTATTTGAGTCAAAATATATCAAATGAGATGTTCAATTTACGACTTGTCAAATTAAAACCAAGTCTAAGCCACCATACTGTATGTTGTATGATATGTGTGCATGATAAATGGACCCTGGTTTTATGGTGCCGTGGAATGCACTGGCCCCATTACATGAAGATTTACTTTCACTGGTTTACAGTTCAAAGCCATTATGTGTTTTCTTTTCTTCCTCAAAGTCTTTAAATGCATTTTAATGTACACTTAAAAGGGACCCTTGATCTGTGTGTGTACCACAAACTTAACCTCTGACCTTTAATCCACAACAGAGAAGCACAATGTATGATTTCACTCCACCGGCATGTTGAACTCTTAATGTAGAGCAGAGGAAACAAGGAAAGGAAGGAGTCTTTAATTACAGCCTACGAAACCCAGGGTCTTGCCGCGCTCACACAGAGCTGCTGCGTTGCGCTTCACAGCAGGCTGGCTGCTCATTCATCTTTCTGCTCCTTTCCTAATATTGGGGGTTGCTTCAACTTTCCCCTACATAGAGCTTAGAGTGCCGAACACACAGGCTCACTGTGCACTTCAGGTCCTTCTGAAGTACACGTGCACATGCATATATGCAATGACATGTTCATGTGTCATAGAAGAATTTTGGAAAACGTACACCTTTATGTAGCTACTACTAGCTTAAATAGTATGATTTCCCCTGCCACAATCGTATTCCTGTTTCTCAGGGCCTGATTAAAAGTCATCATTGTGGATACGTACCCCATCTACATTTCTGGGAAACCACAAACATGTACCTGGGGCTACATCTGGCTGCATTTTAATAACATTTTAAAAACGAATGCTATAGGGCGGTATGACGCTTCGACAGCTCCATTTTGCGCTACCGCTGAACGCTTACCTCCATATGGAGCGGTTTTCTGGTGTTACCAGTTTGCTCAGTAGCTTGCCACATACAGCGATGGACTTGGGATGCGGCATGGAGTGGACCACGACCGCACCTGAGTTGTCAAAAGCATAAGATAGCAGATTAAGCTATTAGTTTACTTACCCAGGTTTAATTTTAGATTCATTATGTTTTTTGTTTTTTTTCTTTCGTTTTAGACAACTATATCTATATAACTGTTGAAATGGGTGAGGTCACTGATTCGTGAAAAAGCATGGGGTTCCACTAATCGTCACAGTATAAGACAGGCCTATTCAGTTTGTCATGGGGGCCAGTTCATGAAAAGCACCCCAAATGAGGGGCCGGAGAGATATGACTTGCAATATGAGAGATAACACAACAGCATATAAGAGCCCATATGTTGTGTTTTTGCTCCTTAAGACACCCGCGTTGTATTTTTCTACATTAAAATGTTAATATATTGTATTTTGAAACTACATAATATCAGTGCATTGTACAATAGACCTTTTTTTACAAACATTCAAATGTTGAATTTCAAAGCACAATATAAGCAGTGCATTGCTTAAGTAGGCTTCTTCTACATTCAAATGGATTCATATGTTATGTTTTGAACTGCATAACAATTATGGATGCAACAATTATAGAGTTTAGTTAGTACGATTATATAGTCTGAAGAATAATCATGGTTTCACGGTTATCACGTCTAATGTAAATTTAAGCTTTATATTAGGTAAGTCTTTAAATGAACAGTTGTTATCATCTGCGTATATACATTCATTAATTCATTTTCTTTTCAGCTTAGTCCCTTTATTAATCTAGGGTCGCCACTGCGGAAAAAACCGCCACTTTATCCAGCACGATTTTACGCAGCGGCTTTGGATGTCTCAAAAGCAGCAGCATGAATGCTAAAGCTTTAAATAAAAGTGAAACCATCAAGAAAAGGCCAACCCCTTCTATGTTTACAAAGACAAGCGCTGCCGTTTATAGGTCATTTCTGGGTAATGACGTCAGAATTTACCGGTATTTTGGAATGGATGTGTAAATGATCTATGAACACTTTTTTTATGAATTTACCGGTGAAGTCGTTGCGGAAATTTTCCGGATATTTACCGGTATCACTGTGTGAAAGGGGCTAATGTCAGGTGACTCATGCTCTGTGCAGTCTTCAACTGCAGCTTGTGCTGTATTGAACAGATGCTTGTCACTTCATAACTATAGCGGCCGTTTTTCGACTGAACTACATTTATTTTTGATGTCTTGTTCACACTATATGGAGGGCCGGAAAAAATTGCCTCGCAGGCCAAGTACAGCCCGCGGGCCGCCAATTGAATAGCCCTGGTATAAGACATGGTTCGGTTTGATACTCCCACAATAAATAGAGTCAGTTCAGATGTGCAGTAACTGGAGAAAAGACAACAGCAATACAAAAACTGAGGAGCTATTCCCATAGAATGTGTCATTGAGTCTAAAAACGCAAGACGCAGCAATCAAGATTGGTTTCAAGATGTTGCCGTTGTCATGCCAACTTGATACTGTAAACAGAAGCTCATAACACTAGTCCCGCCTCTGAGTTTATCTGATTGGTCCACTGCTCTGGAACTGACAGTATGACAAATGAGCACTGCTGTAAATAAAAGTTGAAATCATTTTATCTTCACACGGCATCAAAAAAAACGGGTGTATATGTAATGAGAAATAGGAAACTGTCTCATCTTTTGCGCAATTCTGTGAGTGAGTCCCTTCTATTTGCAAACACATAGTGGTTGTACGCTGCACTGGTCCAGCACCAAGTCCGGTTGGGCCAGGGAGGCGCAACTAGCAAGACCTGTTCCTCGTCCTCCCTGACCTTGCACAAGAGCTGCGTGAGCAGGCTCACTGGGGGAAACGCATATTTGCGCATGCCCCAAGGCCAGCTGTGAGCCAGTGCATCCGTGCCAAGAGAGCTCTCGGTCAGGGAAAAAAAACACTGGCAATGAGCGTTCTCGGGGGAAGCAAACAGATCGACCTGGGCTTCCCCGAATCGCGCCCATATCAGCTGAATCGACTCGGGGTGGAGTCTCCATTCTCCTGGACGTAAAGGCTGCTGTGAGAGCGCGTCGGATGCACGGTTGCGCTCGCCTGGAATATGAATGGAGCGCATCGATTTCAGCCGCGTATGACTCCAGAGGAGCAGACGGCGAGCGAGCTGAGACATGCGGCGAGAGCGGATACCCCCCATACAGTTGATATACGCCACTGCCACCATGCTGTCCATCCTGACCAGCACGTGTCGTCGCTTTAGCGCCGGTAAAAAACGGCGGAGAGAGAGGAACACTGCCAGCAGCTCTAGGCGATTGATATGCCAATGCAGCTGGGTAGCCTTCCACAGGCCCACGGCTGCATGCCCGCAACACACGGCCCCCCAGCCCGTGATGGAAGCATCTGTTGAGACAACAACATGACTGGACGCCTGTCCTAGAGGCACTCCAGTCTGTAGGAACGAGGGGTCGTTCCAGGGGGTGAGGGCGTGGCGACACATCGCAGTAACAGAGACCCAGTGTGTGCCCGCGTGCCATGCGCGTCTGGGGACTCGATCGTGAAGCCAGTGCTGAAGTGGTCTCATATGGAGTAACCCGAGCGACGTGACTGCAGCTGCCATATGCCCCAGGATCCTCTGAAAGGACTTTTTTTCTGTCAAACTCTCTCAGACAGTTCAGCATTAGCTGAGCGCGCTCTCCTGAGAGGCGCGCTGTCATGGTGACCGAGTCCAGCTCCAACCCGAGAAAAGAGATCCTCTGCGCAGGGGCGAGTTTGCTCTTTTCTCAGTTGACCTGAAACCCCAACAGATGGAGGTGCTGGATCACCTTGTCTCTGTGCACAGTCAACTGTTCCTGAGAGTGGGCTAAAATCAGCCAGTCATTGAGATAGTTGAGTATGCGGATGCCCGAAAGCCGAAGGGGCGCTAGGGCGCCCTCCGCGAGCTTGGTGAAGACCCGCGGAGACAGAGAGAACCCGAAGGGGAGGACTTAGTACTGCCAAGCTCGGCCTTCGAACGCAAACCTCAGAAACTGACGGTGGCGGGGAAGGATGAAGACATGAAAGTATGCATCCTTCAGGTCTATCGCTGCAAACCAATCCTGAGCAAGATAAAAATGTAACATTTTGTGCAACATTTTGTGTCTGCCGGTTTGTTTATTTGCTGGAGTTCCATTGGCATTTTCCCGCACGTGAATTCTGACCAATCGAAAAGCAATTTAGGAAATATGTTCAACAACATCTGGCCAATGAGTGATGTGGATTTGTCACATGAATGCATTATGGTTCTTTTTAACTGGTTCGGACCAAAGCTATCAGTGTGGTGTGAAAGCGGCCCAAAGGTGGCAGAAAATGCTACAACGTATCATTTATTGCCCTTGGTCCAGACCAAATAAAGCGAACTACAGATGTGAAAGCACCCTAAGACGTGGAGTATGCATATATTAGTGGCATTATTGAAGTAAACACAGAGATCAAACTATTACCGTCATGTAGGACTTTTCGCCATATTTTCCGGCAAGATCCACACACGCAGCTGTCAGTAAAGGACCGCACACACACACACAAACACGTTGCGAAATGCGGAGGTTTTTTTCTTTCCATTTGGTGTGCGTTATTAAATTCCATAACACGCTCACCAGTTCTTACTCCTTATTTGCGCCTAATACCCCAGTTTGTCATGGGGGCATGAATGAAATGTTTATGAGTAAATGTGAAAATGCCAAACTGCAGTTAAAGTAGGAATACACACAGGTTCGAAGACTCGTTCTCTCCACCTACAGTGCAACTCGGCCAGGTATACATCTGCGCTAAAATATCAAGGTGAAAGTCATCATAGCTTGTGTAGAATAGACCCAGCTCCCAACCCAACTTTGAGAATTGATTAACATGTTAATGCCGTTAACGGCCCACAACTAATAATATATACATAAATATATATATATAACAATTTATTTTATTTAATTATTAAAAAACTTGTTTTGATTACTTTGGTTTCCCATAAAAATTAGATAAAAAAAAATAAGGGAACTTATATTCTTTTCTATTTTCTGTGATGAAAAACTCTTAGTGAACCGGTTGCCAGTGACATCCATAGTAGAAAAAAAAAAAAAAACTATGGAAGTGATTGTTTACCCATTTTAAACATTCTTCAGAATATCTTTTTTTTTTGTTCATCAGAAAAAAGAAACTCAAACATGTGTCTGCAGAGAGTTAATAATTTTTGGGGGATGAATTATACCTTTAATTTGAGATTGGGGACTTATCATAGCTCAGAATAAAAATGTCAGAGCCAACAGAATCGCTCATGATAATCCTAAAACTTATACAACAAATACAACATATTTTTTTTTATTTCTAATTAAACCTGAGGTGATTTTACAGTGTCCTTGGCCAAAATGTATCTCAAACTGTTTGTCTCCTTTAATCTTTCTCTCAATCTTTTAGCCTCTCACATGCAAATGTTAATTATTAAGATTTATATAGATATATGTATTCAACCTCAGGACCCTCCCCTCTTAATCCTGAGGAATTTTGGGCCTGTGATGAATTTTCAGAGGTCGCCCGCTAAACCCTGAAGTATTTAATTACTCTGTCCTGTGCTCTGGTCATGAGCTGGAACATTCAATTTAACCCGTCTTTATAGTGGGACCACACACAGTTCATTGTGTATACACACACACACACACACACACACACACACACACACACACACACACACACACACACACACACAAACACACACACGCACACACTTGAAAACGTACTGTATTGCTTGCATGCATGAATCCATCCATCCATCTATCCATTGTCCTGTCGTTCTATCTATCTATCTATCTATCTATCTATCTATCTATCTATCTATCTATCTATCTATCTATCTATCTATCTATCTATCTATCTATCTATCTATCTATCTATCTATCTATCTATCTGTCTATCTGTCTGTCTGTCTGTCTGTCTGTCTGTCTGTCTGTTTGTCTGTCTGTCTGTCTAACCATCTATCCATCCATCCTTCTGTCAATCTATCTATCATTCTATCAATCCATCCATCCATCCATCCATCCATCCATCCATCCATCCATCCATCCATCCATCCATCTATCCATCTATATATCTACTTATTTATTTATTTACTTATTTATTTATTGTAGGAGAAGAAACTTATATATTTAGTGTCAAGTGACATTTCCAACCCAGACTCGGACCCATTCTGAAAATGTACCCCTATATACATTTCTGAAGAGTGCCAAATATATCCCAGGAGCTACAATTGTTTGTAGTTTTTGTTTCACAAATCCACCAGAGGCCACTGTGTATATTTTTTGAGATCTCAAATTTCTCTTGCGGGTGCCATTCGCGCATGCTGTTCTCTCATAAATCCACCAGAGGCCGCTGTCGACTAACTAACTGACCGACTGATTGATTGACTGATCAACTGACCCACCCTCCCTCTTCCCTAAACCCAACTGATAGTGTTTTTGAAAGCACAGATTGACCAGCAGCGTCATACCACCCCATAGCATTCGTTTTAATGACAAAATGTAGCAATGAGTAGCCCTGGCTAGTAGATTCGCAGTCTCCAGAAATGTATATACAACTACATTTTAGGAATGAGCCTATGTAGTACATTTCTATTTCAGTGGCAAGATTTTTATAGAAATGTAAAATGCGTTCAGTCAGTTTTCAGAGTAAAAACATGTTTATTTGGCAACCAACATAAAGGAGGTCATTTCACTTATAGAGTAAATCAGATATACGATGCTTAATTTTCATCAAATCAAGTATTCATATTATTTTTGCAAATCTCAACTTTATGTTATTTTTGTTCTTCATGCTCTTACATGAAAAGCAAACCAAAAACATGTAAATACAAATAATAATAAAAAAGAATTCTTAAACTTTACGGACACTTAATCCTCAAAATGAACCTAAACAAACATCCATAAAGAGGTTTTATTGCAAAAGGGGTAATTTACACAAAACACAATGTCTCCTTCCTTTAGAACTTAGAGAAAGAGAGTTGTGCTGTAAACAGTGTGGTCTCGCATCAGCGCGATGCTTCTTTGTTGTGATTGTTTTATTTTTATCGGCCCATTCCAGGTCACATTTAGACCTCCACAGTGTTGCCTAATCAGTCATAAATCCAGCCACCGCTGAGAAAAGCTAAGAAAACACATCTAAGAGACTAGCATGTCAGTCAACATTACAGGGGCACAGAGTCAGATCTGTTTAGGAAGGAGGAGGGATGTGGGAGCAAGAAACCGCTTTGAGGCCTTTCTAGATTTTTCCAGTGTGTAACTGTTAGTAGTCTTTGCAAAAGAGCCTAAATAGTGTGACAACAGCCAGAAGGTATCGGTGACTGTCATCCCCTTCTATACACTATTATAGTGTCATAGTTTTAAGCAAGGTGGCATGGTAGCTTAGGGGTTAACACTGTTGCCTCACAGCAAGAAGGTCACTAGTTTGAGTTCCAGCTGGGCCAGTTGGCATTTCTGTGTAGAGTTTGCATGTTCTCCCTGTGTTCGTGTGGGTTTCCCACAGGTACTCCAGTTTCTCGCCATAGTCCAAACACTTACTTACTTTAGCAGCACATAAATTCATTCACTCTCTGTGAATATCCCCATACATTACCTAAGCAATCTCAAGGTGGGAAGGCCCACAGTTTCAAACGCCACCTAGAGTGACGGGCAGCTACAAAGTCACTGCTAGTGTGAATGAGGGATGATGTGCATTCTTTTTAAAATGTTTTTTAAGAAAATAAGTGACCGTGTTCATTTTCATTTGTGTTTTTTTAGCTAATTAAAGTATTTTTAAATATACTTTTTGTAAAACAGTACACTAAAATACATTTTTTAGTATAGTATTTGCAGGGGTATTTTTTCATGTTTTGTTTTTAGAACTTGGGACTTAACGGAAGTAAAATGTAGGTTTTTCATTTGTACGATTCTAGGGGCCCATGCCGTTTTCAAGACCCCAGAGATACAATTAGGGAACAACCCCCATCCCGCTCTTCACTTTTGTCCGTGGCACCAAACCGCTCTTTTTTTCTTGTCCTCGACAACCCCTCCTATCATCCCCCATACCCCCACCTCCCACGTCCCAACTCGTTTGCGACACCCACGAAATGTTGTCATACCATACCGTCCAGTGGCACCCTGACTATTGCTACACTCTAACGCCCAGGAAACATGTCATGGTTGTGGGCTCGTCTGATTGTTTGATTTGGTTCCCCCGTGCACGTGTTATTAGGTGCGTTCAACATGAAGCACGGCTGCAGCCAATGATCAACGAGGTCAAAGTTGCTGCAGTCATGATGACCAATCCCATTAATTTATTTATTTATTGAAATAACAAAAAAAAGATTTACAGTACAAATAAAACACAATGCAGTCTTTACAATCTATAGTTAATATTAAACAATAAGGGAATTATGAATTCAATTTAAGTAACCTATATAACAAATGCATGAGAAATAAGGGGAAAACGAGTGGGCACATAAAAAGGAAATAAATATCCACGAATAAGATTGTTTTGGATAATGAAAGCTTTTTTTAAAAAGCACTTTAAGTACAAAAAATTGCAAATTAAATAAGCTACACTTTAAGTAAAAAAAATTCAGAAAGAGCAGGTACATCAATGACACTTAAAATTTCTGCATAAATGGCTTGACAGGAAATAAAATATTTTAGAATCATATATTGTATATATTTTTAATAAAATATTTGTTTTACTTAATTTGTTAAGAAATCTTCATAGGGGTGTCAGGATCAATGATGATGATTATTTTATTACAAGTCTGTAAGACTTATTTGAGTTAATATTTAGGTTATTCACTAAAATATATCATTTAAATCGTTTATGGAGCTAAATACAGTAGTCTGAATAAAAAAGGCAGAATAAACATGTGCAACAATCTAGTCATTATGAACATTATTTAACAAAAGATGATACTGCAGTAAAATATTTGTAGTCTTTTAATAAGCATGATGTGTATAAAAGTTAATTTTTGTTCTGAAATTTGTGAGACAGAATTTGTCCAGTAATAAACCCGAAACACACGTGGTTGTTGTCATGCGGTGAACTCAGCCAATTGTGTAAAATCGGTGTCATCGCAGCTCCAGCAGTTGCTCTTCAGATGCTGCACCGGCTGAATCAGTCGTCTGATCTCAGAGCGCTGTCGCGGTACTTTGATGCCACATGTGACAGTCACGTGGCTTCGTCGCAGCATCAATCCGGACAACATTTCTAACCAGCATGCACCGCTTTAAGACAGATTTTGATCGATCTGCACAGCGCTGCATGAAGCCGAACGCACCTATTGTGTCTGTGTTGTTATGGTCATGTGTTTGGCATGCATCAGCTGTTCTGATTAGCCTGCCAGCAGTGGCTCGTTATTGTGACTATATCTGGGCTGCGGCCCTATGTCCTAATGTCAGACGTTTTGTTGTTCACATACTCTGTCTTTTGTTTAGGACTGGCATGGACCTGTCTCTGGATTCCGATTCGGTTTATGTTTCTCAGTCTGACTTTTGTGTTTACCGGCTACGATTACTTCACTCCTTATTTTCCCTTTGTTTATTTATTTTGATTGTGGGTACATTATATTACCTCTGAACAATCAATCAATTGCAATTGGATTCATCTGTTTTCTTTTTTCCTTAAGAAGTGTGACAAAACACCAAGCTGACACCAAAAAACTAGTAGCAATGAAAAAATCAACAGTGTTGTGGGCTTCTGGTCCCGTGAACACGCCAAGCAGATGGCAGCAGACTGAAATAAGAGAGCGTGTTCTGCCCCTGCACAAGAGTACGTCTTTCCACACCCGTAGGGGCAGTAATCTGTTTTCTCATTCCACAAACAGAAATTGGAACATAAAATGTGCACATACTGTACAAAGCGTAAAAACAGCAGGGTTTAGTACTATAATCACACTAATTTTCACCAACCATAGAGGGATTCGCTCGTCTAAATATGTCTGATAATCAAATAATCTATATAGGGGAATTAACAATCTGCATCACACATGATGTCACACGGGTTCAACCACGCATACCGGTTGCGAAAAAAGACCGGTTGCAATAGCAAACATGTCGTATTCGAACGTCCATGAATAGAAAACTTAAATTTTACTGTACACCACACTGCTTTTAATGCCAACACAGACGTCTTTGGCTAACAGCCATTTGAAGAACTTAATGGAATGAGGACCTAATTAAAAATGCTTGACTCTGCAGTTCTCATTTTATATCAGGTAAGTTCACGCTATGCTGAATCATACACATTACTAATTTTTGATTGCAGCAATGAATTCATCAAAAACAGTTAAATATGGGTAATTAAACTACGGACACTGAATGCTTAGAATCAAATGTAAAAATCTAAGTTTACATACCCTGCGTTACAGGTGCAGTTGGCTGTCAGAATGCAGTTGTTTAGCTTGTTGATGATTACCCAGGTCTTGTACAGTTCCGTCTTTGTTCCTTTTCTTTGGCTAGGCAGAATCTTGGTTTTTAGCACTATAAAGTTTTGAATCTGGTAATTATGGAACATTATATCTTGCACATGACCACACAGAACAAAATTCTAGGCATCCAAAGACTTGTAGGCCTTTAACTTCTCTCTTGTAAAATCACTTGGAGATTGGAGATACTGTAGTTGTATATTTCGGCCTGGATGCTTGGCCATTTCGTCCCATCCAATATCCATTGGGAGGGTGCTATCGCAAATGGACCTGTCAGACGAACGGTGCTCAGTTAAACTTTAATTTAGCCGAATAACTGTGCTTATCACTGGGTGACAAGCTGTTATAATACACTGAAAGCATTATAAATAATATATATAATATGTAATCAATATAACTTATCTCTAATACAACAACAAACTCTGTACTGCATCGGATGTCATTCCCTCACTAAATGCTAGCGCTCCCATTTTTTTTTTTTTTGCTGCAACCTCAGTGCGCATGCATATTGAATGTTTACAAACCGGTAATTCGCCAATTGTTTGCAAATAATTGAGAAATGCAGTAAAATTATAGCCAGGTGATTTGTGTTCCTTCTTGACTCTAATTTTTTGCTTAGTTTCATCACTTTAGCTTTTGTTTGTGTTCTTTTGTTCCTTGATTCGGTGCTGAATAACCAATCAGAGCGTTATCTTTTGCAGACGGCCAATTCTACATGCTGAATAGGGCCAACTCGATCTGACTTGAACCAGAAGATAGGCAACGTGTTGAAGACACAAAACAAACTAGCCGGATTGACGCTGACCAACAGCCTGACACAGCCCAATGGATGAATTATCCCGACCTTAAAAAAACACTAGGTTGGTTCAACCTAAATGTGGGTTAATAAGAAAAAACTAATTAAAACATTAACTGGGGATCAAATTTTAATTTAATTGAAGATTTGAAATATTGAATTTGACATATTCCAAGAAGCAATTACTCACAATGCTGTATGTCTGGGCTATATGGGAAAATAGTGACAGGTTTTTATTATTAAAGACATGCTGAAGTTCCCTTATTTGCCCATGTGCGGATGTTGAGTGGCTTCTTGTTAGCAAAAAAAATCAGGGCTGTTCCAAATTGGGGTGTATTTAGATGGTGTGAGTGGAGAATTTGTGATCTGATACACCAGGCATGTCTAGGGATGAGTACCAAAACTTGGTGCGTTATCGGTAACTACATTATAAAGACTGAAGTACATTATAAAGACTGAAGTAACGATAAGCTCTGACGTTGATGGTTCTGCTATCGGTACTGGAGAATTATTGCTAAATAAACATTACTTACAGTAGCATAATTTAAACGACCAACCTATTTTAATTTGCAAAATTTATTATTCGTCTGCACAGTTGGCACAGACACTGACACAGACTCTGAGTGTACCTAATGGGTTGTGTTACCCGAGTGGACATCGACAATGCCCGTTGCAACAAATGCAAGAAGTTGTTTTTATTGTATAAGAGGAAATGCAAGCAATCTGGCTAAGTAAAAGTGTCTTTCAAAAGTGCATTAAATGTAGAAAGACAAATGAAAGGTTTTTGACTGCCTAGATACTAACGGTAACGTTACATCATCCACAGCAGTCAATCACCTAAATTAGTATAACATTAATAGTTATCGATAAGTGGTATTGATAAAAGTAGTAATACCATTAAAACCCTAACGATACCCATAACGATACCGACTATAGAAGGTCAGAGTTGCTTCTATAGTCGGCAATTTTAAACAGTGATGTTTCTTGATTATTTGACTGTGAAAAGGTATTTCTGAAATGCCCTTGCAGATTAATTGTTTAATATCTTGCCATGTGTTTTCTGATGAGTTAGGTTGGATCCATTTGTGCATGTTTTGGAGCTGATTTGCAAGAAAATAATTGTAAAAATGTGGTGCTTCTAAACAATGATCAAAACTGTGTCACTATAATAAGTACATCTCTGAAAACCAGTTTTAAACAGGATTTTAAGTTCAGCGTTTTTGTATATGTTTTTTGTGTGTGTGTACCTCACAAAACAATTTGTTATCAAACTAAGAATACAGAAGTGGACCCCTTTGCCAATTTCCCTTCTCGGGAGAGTTAATGCATCAAAATGAACATACTTCCTCAACTAAATTACCTTTTTCAAAATCTTCCATGCTATTTAGCTTCATTATTTTTTAAAACATTGAATTCTTGCATATCTCGTTATATTTGGAATAATAAGCAACAGAGAGTCGGTCTTTCTAAACTTTGTAAACCAAAAGATCTTGGAGGTCTCTCCTTTCCCAATCTCCAGCTTTATTATTGGGCTGCTCAACTCAAAAATATAACAAGCTGGGTTATGAATAGGCAGGGCGCTCTTTGGATTGACTTTAAATCTTTATTTTTCCATCCAAGAAGATTAGATTCATTGTAGTTTATTAATAATATAAATCATATAAATTCTCTTAGACAATGTGTTTGTCTATAATACATTACTAGTTTGTAATTATGTGAAAAAACATTTGAATATCCCCCAAATTATATCCTTCTATTCCTCTTTGGCTTTGAACCCAGACTACCCCGCTCAGAATAGGAGCATCGGATTGCAGGACTGAAGTTCTAATGGTTTGTCTGACTGTTTACTGTCAGAATGTTTACTTCTGAAATTGTAAAATCATTTGAACAAATCAGAAAAGAGTTTAATATTCCTTCTGAAGATTTTTTTTAAATATCTTCAAATTCCGCATTTTATAGAGTCCCTATTAAAGAAAAAAACTATTTTGTTTTAAATTATCGAAACTGGAAGAAACCATGCTGTCAGTAAGTTGTTTTAAAGGGCTTATTTCTAAATTTGATGCCCTATTAGTTTTCTCTGATTCCTTTGTTTATGATTCCTTGAAACCACTATGGGAACGGACCTAGGGTTCAGTTAAATCCTGAAGATTAGTCCAAGATCTGTGATGGTACTTTTTCAAAATGTACCTCAATTTCCATACATGAACAAAATTTTAAGTTTTTCCACAGTATTTATTTTACACCTGTTTGTCTGCATAAAATGCTCACAGCTTGTTCCGACCTCTGTTTTAAGTGCAAAATTTGTAAGGGCACATTTTTTCATGTATTTTGGTCCTGTGTTCACATTCAACCATTTTGAAGAGAGGTTCATTCTGCAATCCAGGAGATAATTGGAAAACGTTTTATTTTCTCCCCCTAACGTTTTTTTTTTTTGTTGTTGTTGAATGACATTCCTGAAGACCTTTTGACTCAGAGCTCAAACCTCTGTTTACAACTCTCACACTTCTGGCTAAGTAATGTATATTACTAAAATTGTCTACTTCTCAAATTCCAACTATTTCCATGTGGATTTCTCAGTTGTCAGTCTTTCTTACTTTGGAAAACCTCAACCACAAACAGGACACATTCAGGAGACTTTGGGAACCTCTCCAATCCTTTCTACATAAACTCTGAAATTTTTATTTTAAGAGAGTTCTGGCTTCTTTTGTTTTGTTTTGATTTAGGGTTCATACACATTTTTACTACTAAAATTCAATGACTTTTCCATGACTTTAAAGTAAATTTTCATGACCTAATGTTTCATGTAAATTAAGCATCTTCAAAGTTATTACAGCATGTTATAAAACATGCAACATTTAGTTTAAATTAATTTTTATATCTATATAAATTTTATTTAGATAATGTTTACAAAGCCCTAATAATGTGAGAGTATGTGTATGACCATGGACAGAAAATAAGTAAAGACAACTAACCTATATTTAAGCATATATATTTGTTAAACTAATATCCATGACTTTTCCAAAACGTTGTGTGATTTTCAGTTTTCCAAAACTTTTCCAGGCCTGGAAAATGCCATGTTAAAATTCCATTACTTTTTCAGGTTTTTCATGACTGTATGAACCCTGTTGATTATTATTATTATGATTTTTTTTTTAACATACATTTGCAAATTTGTATTTAATTTGCAGCGCTTGGGAGTGGTTTGTTTGTTTGTCTGATTGTCTTTGTCTTTATTGTTTGTACTAAAAACGTTAATAATAAAAAAAACGAATAAATACAAATATATCCATATATATAAGAAAGTCATAATTGTATGAATGGCATGAGAGTGAATAAAAGAACTGTTACTATCAGCCTTGCTTTTAAAAGCTATTCCTCAGTAGCTGTCAGGGACTTAGGAGAGGGGGAATGGTGGGGGGATGGTGACCTAAAATGAAAGCTACTTCAAAGAACTATTAGTCATATATATTAGTTATATATTTACGTGTGTGTAATTGCTCACACCTGTGATGTTGGTGGTAGAGTCGGTGTGGGAGCTGGTGGGGGTGCTGGAGCTCTGCGTTTCTTTAATTCCACTTTTGGAGACATCTTGGAGATGTTCATCACAGACTGAGACTGACCCAGAGTGCTGGGACGGGCCTCCACAAATGGACCACTTGCCACCACAGACATACCCTGAGCATCAAAACAAAGAAATACACTTTAATAGATCCACAAATACACATATTTAACACAACAGATGATTGTGTTTGCAGCCAGATTGATTGGAATTGATTAAACTT
>CAIGQZ010002445.1:10558498-10580265 GCA_903798205.1 Danio tinwini
ATATATATATAATATATGTTATATTAAATTATATAAATAATATATGATATATATATATAAATAATATATGTTCTTTATATATAAAGCAAACGTATGGGGTGGAGTAAGAAATTATAAGTTCAATGCAAATGAAATTGTGTACAAACCTAGAAAAAATAATTATGTAATTCTTTATACGCAAAGAAAGTCGTAGAAAGATTACAACAGTTAGATCGAACAAAATATGAAACAAATTAACTGAACAAAAAATTTACTGTGGCATTTGAATTGGCTTAAGGAGACAGTAATTCCACAGTTTAGCCCTCAAGGGTGGAAAGAAAGTGACTGTTAATTCAGAGCTGTAGAGCTCCAAGATGATGCCTTTTAAAGGGCAGCGGGTTTAACAGAGGACAGCAAATCAATAACATTTGGGCCGGAAATGTCATGACCTGTTGGTGGAGAGTTCTCAGGGCTTTACCCTGGCCATGACCCTAATTTTACACACCATAAAGCAGCTGCCCAGAGTGAACAGTTACCAGGGAGGGACTTTAATGGCACAAAGAATAAATCACAACTTATTTATTAATGCCTAATCTGCATGAGTATATATTCAATTTCTAATTCTACCAAAAACCTAAACTTTTCACAGCTGCCTCATTTAGTATGGTTGAATTGCACTAAAGTTAATTTTCCAGATTGTTGCAGTTCATTTGGCCAAGTGTGAATGCAGGAATTGCACTCGAGTGTGCACCAAATGTGGATCAAACAGGTGTACTGAGACCTGCTTGACGAGGTGGTCTTTGTACGCTTTCAGGGTATATGCAGGAATCCTAAAGTTAATTTCAATACCTTTTTATGACTTTTTAAAGACCTTCTAAGAATATTTTAAGACCCCATCCCCACTTCAAGTTCTAATCAGTATAAAACCTTTAACTTAATAAACAGTTGTTAATAAACAGTTGTAGTTAAATAAGTCAGTGGAGCACAACCATGCAACAGAACTCAGATAAGCTTGTAAGAAACAAAGCTTATAAGAAACAATTATGCGGTTGTTTTCAGTGAAAGGCTTCAGCCACTGTTAAGTTTGCGTACTCCTGGTTGGAGAAAGATGACTTTAAACACTCATCTTTCTCCAACCAGGAGTACACAAACTTACATTTTCCCATTTTGCTGTCTGTTTCGATGCATGGTTTCGCTACATGTGGAGAGCGTCATATCACCTTCCTGTCCACCCGGACGGAGGACCTTGGCCGGACACGCCTGGCCTGTGTGGATTGAGTATGCCGTTGTTAATATTAGGAGGAAAATAAATATATTTATTTATTTTAGAGTCAAACACTTTGGACAATGCTTGAACAAAATTTATGACCTCTTAAAAATGCAATTAAGACTTTTTAATACCTTTTAAGGGCCTTAATTTTGTCATAATTGATTGATCAACTTTTAATACTTTTTTAAGACCCAGCAAACACCCTGGCTTTCAAACAAACATGGGAGAGGTTAATTTGTGGTGAGAACATGATTTCAACTTGAAAAGACCCAACTGCAAAAAAGTACTGATCATTGTTGGACTAAACCAGCTGCCATATTATGTGTATTATGGTATGAGGGGAAGTATTTATTTACTGTGCTTAAGCAACAGCTACACGGTAGCTCATGTATAAACTGTGACTTGCGATACTTCTACATTTGCAGTGTATTAAACATTGTTTCCAAGCTTCATCCACAATTCATCCTCTAAATGTAGAGTTTTGACAGATATAAGCTAAATAATTTATCATGACCAGGAATATGTGTTGTCTGGAAGCTTTTCCTCCTCTTTCAGGAGTTCTGTAGAAATATTTGCACCAGGGCCGGCTCTAGGCATGGGCAGAAGTGAACTGAGCTCACCCAAACACCTGTCTTGCCCACCCAATCAAAAAATACAGCAATATACAAATACGTTTGTAATATTTTATTTTGTATGGTTTGTGATTTGATAAAAGCAGTAAGGCGGATTCTGTGTTGAAAAAAAATGGAAAAAGGGCAGGAAACCAAACAGTTTGATTGGCTGTAAGTAAGGGGCTCTCACTCACGAGGCAGAGCTGCTTGGCTTCAGTTCAGTCCGTCATAGCGAGTCACACATTTCAGAAAATCTATAAATATTTGCTTCCAAGTGTAATGCATGAATATTTTGTGCCTTTAAAAAACATACATGCCCCAGTAAAAAAAATTGTCTGGAACTGCCTGGAATACACCTGCACCAAATCATGGTGGTTGCAGCATAATGCTGTGGGGATGTTTTTCAGCAGCATGAACTGGAAGACTAGTCAGGATAGAGGGAAAGATGAATGCATCAATGTACAGAGACATCCTGAATAAAAACCTGCTTCAGAGTGCTCTTGATCTCAGACTGGGGCGAAGGTTCATCATCCAGCAGGACAATGAACCAAAGCACACCGCCAAAATATCAATGGAGTGGCTTCACAACAACTTGGTGAATGGCCTTGAGTGGCTCAGTCAGAGCCCAGACCTAAATCCTATTGAACTTCTCTGGAGAGATCTGACAATGGCTGTACACCGTCGCTTCCCATCCAACCTGATAGAGCTTGAGAGGTACTGCAAAGTGAAATGGACAAAAATTCCCAAAGACAGGTGTGCCAAGCTTGTGGCATCATTCAAAAAGACTTAAGGCTGTAATTGCTGCCAAAGGTGCATCAACAAAGTATTGAGCAAAGGCTGTGAATACTTATGTACATGTGATTTTACAGGGTTTTTATTTTTCATAAATTTGCAACAATTAAAAAAAACGTTTTTTCACATTGTCATTATAGGGTACTGTGTGTAGAATTTTGAGGAAATAAAATGGAATAAGGCTGTAACATAAAAAAAATGTGGAAAAAGTGAAGCGATATGAATAATTTCCGGATGCACTGTAAAGCTAGATGCATCAGAATCGTTACTCTGTATCGGCTGACCACCATGACAAGAAATCAGTACTCTGTATCAGCTGTAAAAATCCTGATCGGAGCATCCCTAATTTTGAAAAATATGTGTTAAAGCAGTTATACTTCTTTCAGATGCGGTTAAAATGCAAGAGAAAAACGTTCTCTCTGCCGTCAGCAGACATGATGTTGAAATACAGCGTCAGTGTTCTTGTCAGCTGTTATACTGTACTCAGAGGGCTCTTCAATGCACACACATCATCACTGCATTATAGAGCATTTAAATGGCACAAGATGCCGTCTGACGATAAGGGTAAATGACTTGCAGTAGTTGTTTTTCATTCCTATTAGATATAATTCATAAATAATCAGTCCAGGAGGTGTCGCTGAGCAACCGCAGTATTAGTTCAAAGATGTTAAAAACAAGTAAAATAGATTAAAACTATCATTTCAAAGCTGTGCGACACGGTGGCACAGCAAGAAGGTTGCTGGTTCAAGCCCAGGCCGGGTCAGTTGGCCTCCGGGTGTTTGCGTGGGTTTTCTCCAGTTTCCCCCATAGTCCTAAGATGTGCTACAGGTGAATTGAATAAACTAAATAGGCCATAGTGTATGTGTGTGAATGCAAGAGTGTATGGGTGTTTCCAGGTACTGGGTTGTGGCTGGAAGGACATCCGCTGCCTAAAACATATGCTGGATAAGTTGGCGATTCATTCTGCTGTGGCGACCCCTGATTAATAAAGGGACTAAGCAGAAGAGAAAATGATTTAATAAACTTCAAAGCGGACAGCACGGTGGTGCAGTGGGTAGCACAATCGGCTCACAGCAAGAAGGTCATTGGTTTGAGCCCCGGCTGAGTCAATTGGCATTTCTGTGTGGAGTTTGCATGTTCTCTTCGTGTTTGCGTGGGTTTCCTCCGGGTGCTCCGGTTTCCCTCACAGGTCTAAAAACATGTGGTATAGGTGAATTGGGTAAGCTAAATTGTCCATAGTGTATGAGTGTGAATGAGTGTGCATTGAAATTTCCCAGTGATGGGTTGCAGCTGGAAGGGCATCCGCTGTGTAAAACATATGCTGGATAAGATGGCAGTTCATTCCGTTGTGGCAAAAACCTGATTAATTAAGGGGACTAAGCCGAAAACAAAATGAATTAATGAATTTCAAAGCTATTCAAATGTGACTCTTTATATGCATAAACCTGCCGACCGGTAATTTTGCTTTGATGAAAACGGTCTATATATACTCGCACAGATGAGTGGGCTTGACAAACCACCTGTAGACAACACACTCTTTCATCTTTACCTTAAAGACTTTAACTGACACTTGCATTGGTTTTGCATCAGACACTTTCTTACAATCCCTCCTTATCTATAAGAAAAACATTGTGCATTCATGAAGTGTGCTCCACAAAGGTGAGTAGGTTTGACAAACCACCTGTAAAAACACTCTTCTCTCTCTACATGCACTGGACACTTTACTCAAACTCACCTTTACTTTAAACTCACCAACACTTACTTAGTTCTCTGAGCATTAACACTTCCTTTGTACAATTAGCCCTTCTTGTTTGTATTGCCTCTTGTTGTTGAATTGCTGAATGCCTCCTCATTTGTAAATCTCTTTGGACAGAATTGTCTGCTAAATGTTAATGTTGTTTGAATGGTCCTACATTCAATTACTGATTAAATCAAACAAATGAAGATAAGATTTGACTCGAATGGGTGATATAAATTGCAAAATGTACTACAGAAGAGACATACATTTACTGTACTATCGCAATCAGACAGAGAGATCTGAAATAGACACTGGCAAAATTACTTTATGATCAAAAAGAGACCTGGCAAACACTTGACAGTAAATGAGAGAGCGAGAGTATCCAGTCTTGCAGCTTGAATTGATGACAAACACAGACATATGATCCAAACTAGACACATAAACACACACCTACACAAACAAACAGTAACATCTGGAAAGAGCAGCGAGACAAAATAATCACAGGCCTCATATCATGGTCGCTATCATGACTGATTTCATTAGACTACTTAAACTCCTTGCAAAAGTTCGGCACTCTCTCTCTCTCTTTTATTTTTTCCCTCACCCCTCTCTGCCCTTAGAACGGAATGTTCAAAGTGGGAATGGCTATTAGTGTGTTATATAATCAGAAATCAGTTACTGCGACGTGTTGAAAATGGGCCTTGGCTCTGTCTGTGATAATAATGTAAACAGCATGCACCTGAGCTTGGGTAACTACCAGCAGAAGGCACTGGGATTTGGAAACAGACCTTTGTTAAAAAGACTGTTTGGCAGGGTGATCAGAGACCAAAAAAGGCACCTTGAAGATGAATTATGGACATCCAAGCTGTTAAGCGCATGTGCCTATGTCATTAAGAACACATTGGGGTTTTTAGAGATGAGGATGTAGATGCATGGAGCAATGAAGCTGTGGAGATGATAAAATAGGAACAATCAAATGTGTGTGAGTGTACCTAATCAACCATAAACTGACAACACATTACATTTTAAATAATTATTAATTAAGTAATAATTCTTATTTTTAAAAATACAAAGATTTGTATTATGTTAGTTAGTAGTTAGCATAATATATGTAGTGTGTATACTATAGACACAAACACACCTATATATATATATATATATATATATATATATATATATATATACACATACAGTTGAAGTCAGAATTATTAGCCCCCTGAATTATTAGCTTCCTGTTTATTTTTGTTCCCCAATTTCTGTTTAACAGAGAGAATATTTTTTCAACACATTTCTAAACATAATAGTTTTAATAACTCGTTTCTAATAACTAATTTATTTTATCTTTGCCATGATGACAATAAATAATATTTTACTAGATATTTTTCAAGACACTTCTATACAGCTTAAAGTGAAATTTAAAGGCTTAACTAGGTTAATTAGGTTAACTAGGCAGGTTAGGGGAATTTGGCAAGTTATTGTATAACGATGGTTTGTTCTGTAGACTATCAAAAAATATATAGCTTAAAGGGGCTAATAATTTTGACCTTAAAATGGCTTTTAAAAAGTTTAAAACTGCTTTTATTCTAGCTGAAATAAAACAAATAAGACTTTCTCCAGAAGAAAAAAATATTATCAGACATACTGTGAAAATTTCCTTGCTCTGTTAAACACCATTTGGAAAATATTTAAAAAATGAAAAAAAATCTAAGGGGGCCGAATAATTCTGACATCAACTGTATATATTTCCACTCCATTTCATTTGCAATAAACATTTATTTAGCTATCATAATCACATTCTTATTATTAATTTGAATCAAATTTTTATTACTTGGAAGGGCATCCACTACGTGAAACATATGCTGGAATAGTTGGCTTGTCATTTCGCTGTGGCGAAATCCCTGATAAACAAGTGACTAAGCTGAAGGAAAATGAATGAATGAATTATTGAATTATTATCTGAATATTTTAAACACATTTGTGTTCTTGTTTATTTTATTCATACTATAATTTTTTGATTACTTATCTTAATAATCGTAATTATCGTAATTTTCTTTAAATTCCTAATTGATTAATTATTTTTACATTGTTATTTTTTTCCCAGACATTTTCATGGACCCTCTAGCACTACTTTCTGAACCCCAGTATGAAAAAAGTGTCTTAAAACCAGCAGAAAAAAAGTTTGTGATTATCCATCACAAAATCATCCATCTGAAATTGACTTGATGATACTTGGCATCAACTGTTGACATCTATGAACATGTTGATAGAAAGTCTGCGCAATCTGGGTCAGTAATCCAAGTGATTACTGACACCTTGTGGTGATGACTAAAACAAATACATTTCAGATCTGGAACACACTTTTATTATTGTTACTAGTCTGTCATTTAAATAAACAAATAGCTAGATACTATACATACCCGCCAATACATATAGAACCAGAAGATTTTGTGATGATGATTATTATTATTATTATTAATTCATTTAGTCTTTTATTTTCCTTCGGCTTAGTCCCTTATTTATTAGGGGTCGCCACAGTGGAATGAACCACAAACTTATCCAGCATATGTTATATGCAGCTGCAACCCAGTACTGGGAAACATCCATACACATTCATTCACACACATACACCACGGCCAATTTAGTTTATTCAATTCACCTATTTGTCTTTGGACTGTGGGGGAAACTGGAGCACCCGGAGGAAACCCACGGGGAGAACATGCTGGTAAACACACACATTCACACAAACTACAAATCCGCTATGTTATGCACTACATATTCAGTCATGCAACACACACACAAACCTGCTCCAAGTCACTGTTGATTGCAAACACTCACACAGCTGAAGCTGCTTCATGGACTATAAAAACAGCTCACTCACAATGTTGCTGAGTCTTGTAAGCTGTAAAGTGAACATTACAACATGGTTTCCTTGCCTAGTCTTGCCGTGTACCGAGCTTTGCTTTGCTTTGCCTTGTGTGTTTGTTTGTTTGTTAATTCATGCCTGCTGCCTGCCTTGTGACCATCTGCCTGTTACTTTGACTACGATTCTGGATTGCCCTTATACATCTGTTTGCTACTGTGTTGATCATTGCTTGCCTAACCATTCTAATAAACCCTGCATTTGGATCTGCACTCCCTGTTGTCAGCGTCCACTTCACACCACCGTTACAATTGTTATACTTGAGTGTTATTACTAGTCTGTGTCATTTTGAAAATGTATAACAACAAAGGCCACATAATTCTATTAAATATTCTTACATTTATTATTCTAAAAGAGAAACAAAGAAGTTAAAGTAGAAAACAACACAAATAAGTTAGAATTAAAGTCTGTGTGACTTGAAAGTTGCTGAGACTTTTCAGTATGTTGATGTACTTCTAATTGAATTTGAATAGGGGGTAGGGCTTTCTTTTTGCACATCTTTCCCTTTTGGCAAATTAACGGTTGAATGGATGTGGTTAAAAAAATTGTGGCTTAAGCCGCAGTCACACTGGACTTTTCTCCCCATAGACTTCCATTCATACACACGTGAATGCGTCAGACCGGAAACGCAGGGTCATGCGTCGAGTTTTGCATTTCGCTGCGGTACAAAGTTCAAGCTTGGTGAACTCTGACCTGTGAAATCGCATCACTTGACTGCGTGAGACCAATCCAGGATCAAAACATGACCTCTCTGAACAGAAATTTAAAACATCTTGTTTAATTCCGCCCCTTTTCGCAGTGCCGTACGACAGAATTTCGCAAGCTCAAACTCTAGTGTGACTTGGGCTTAAGGCCATCAAACTGACATCATCACAGACTGTCATCTAAAAAAAAGCAAATGCTCAGACATTGGCCCAATCCCAATTCTACTCCTTAGCCCTTCCCCTTTCCCCTTTCCGTGAACGTGCAAAACGAGGGGTAGGGTGTCCCAATTCTTCTTAGCTTGAAGGCGTACGGCTAAGGAAAAGGGGTACAAAATTTCCCAGAATACACCAGCTACAACGGCAGTATAGCTGCACCCGGAAGTAAGGAGATCCACAAATTTGAATTTTTGTCATTATTACAAATTTTTACAACAAACAAGCATATGATTTAATACATTCATAACTGCGTTTGTGTTTTATCGTCATGCTTTAAAAAAAAAACACTAAAATAAAAACAGCTAAATTCCGCTATCTATAACTAATAATAACTACTGTATAGCAGTCCCACAACATTCTGACACTCGAATACCCTGTCAGAAAAGTTTATTGGCTGAGAATGACCATTTTACAGTGTTTGCTATAATGTTAATGTTGTTTTCTTGTGTTAATATAGATGAATATGGCCATGGTGTAAATGCAAAGTACAGTTACGATCTTATTGCCACATTATATCTAGGGATGGGTATCATTAAGGTTTTGACGCATTACTACTTTTATCGATACCACTTATCGGTTCGGTACTTTAACGGTTCTCTTATCGGTTCTTATTAGTGCTTTTTTATAAAAGAACAAAACAAAAAACACATTGAACAGAATTAACAACACCTTATCTTGTTATTATGTTTATATAAAATAAAACGAAACAAATAATTCTAAAACTATTAAATACAAATTCTCCTGTAATCGAATGTACAATGATTTGAAAGAAAATGACTCTCAGTTTTTAACCGTTCTTCTAGATAAAAATCAACATGTTTGTCTTTTCTGGCAGAAGTCGGAAGCTTTCTTGGTTTATTGTGCTCCCTGCAGTTCAAAGACCCTCTTTGATTTGCAAAATGCAGTTAAATGAGATCATTTTTATGATTTTTCATCAACTCATTACATAAACGAGTTAACAGTGTTTTGGGAGTTAAATGTGTTTTTAATACAGTTTTGGAGCATCTTGCAATGTAAAAATAAGCTTTTTTTAAAATAATTTCTTAATAATTGTAGTTTAATGTTCGGCTATTCATAGGCTATATTTGTAAATACAGCTGATGTAAAAGCATTTTTAATGTTTAAGGTTCATTAAGGCTACTGCAGAAAAAAATACTGTTTTCCTTGTAACCGAATGTGTGTGTTTATTTAATTATTAATGTTATTCTAATTTAGGTGATTGACTGCTAACATAACAATGTGAATGATGAACAATACTGTTAGTAGCTAGGCAGTCAAAATATTTTTATTACTTTTCATAGCAGTTAACGCACTTTTGAAAGACACTTTCACTTAGCCAGATTTCTTGCATTTCCGCTTATACAAGAAAACAACTGGTTGCGTTTGTTGCAACGGACATTGTCGCTGTCCACTCGGGAAATACAACAAGTTTGGTTCACTCCGCAAACTTACAAGCTGAATGCGCGAGTCTGTGTTGCGAGCTATGTGTGTGCGCTTAGCGCGAGCCTCCGCTGAGTGCGCGCGCACAGCCAAGAACTGTGAAGGCTTTTATACTTGACCCGCTCGCCAGAAACACAAGCATTTCTCATGTGAGACTGCCAACTGTGCAGACAAATATCAAATATCGTGAATTAGAAAAGATTGGTCATTTAAATTATGCTACTGTAAGTAATGTTTACTGAGCAATAATTCTCCAATACCGATAGCAGAACTGTTAACGTCAGAGCTTATCGATACTTTGATCTTTTAAAGTGTAGCACCGATACCGATAAAGTACTGAGATTCGGTACCCATCTCTAATTATATCATTATGATAACATAATATATGCCTTCAGAGATTTCCTGATGATTAATACCAAAAAATATCTGTCTAATATCGTCTGATCTCATACGAAGCAAGATATCGCGATGACATATGATGATGTGTGCAGGTGCTGTAGTGGGGTCCCATTTCTTAGGGGTAAATTTTTAAGCCCTTCCTCTTCACACTCTGTTTCAAGGGCCAAATGGAAGGGGAAGGGTTACAAAAATAGAACTGGGATAGGGCCATTGATTGAAGTTTATCAAAACAAGCTTAATTTTCCATGGATAAACTTGCACGGATTAATGGTTCACCAATGTGCACCAAAGTAATAAAGACTATACATTTTGATTTCCCATAGACTTTAAAGACTGAAAACTGTGACAGAGGAAGAGATGAGAGTGTGTTAGTCAGGGACAGCGGAGTTCATGGGTTAGTACTTACATTACTGTTAGTGTCTGCATTGTCAACAACACTATCATCATCAACACTCTCCATGTCCTCAGAGGACTGATCTTCGCTCTGAAATGGGAATGTAACACTAGCATGGGAGGTACACTCATAAGATCCATGAAAACTTTTCAATGCTTAATTATTGCAATAGGAATCAAAAGCTGTATCTTTATCACATTTTTCAAACGGTTCTTCAGGCATGTCCATGAGTTGTTGCCTTCATGTCAAAATATGTTTGAGCTTCTTGACTTGCAGCATTGAAGCATACAGCATTGTCAAAATTGAAACAGACAATAATATGAATGTGTAACGCTTTATGCACATGTTCTACCTTTGATTTCCTGCGATTAAACTTGAGGAAGCCCAGCAGACCCTTTTTCTCTGATCCACTCAGACTGTTGGAGCGAAGAGATTCAGCTGTAAAAGAAAACAGATTTGTTCAGCATCTTAGACAAACAGGAAGATATACAGCAATAACTGTTGTCTAACAACACACGACATGACAAGATTTAAGCAACAATTATTTTGGCTGTCTGTACCAGACACAACATGACCAAAAACTTTAAATATTAGTCACTCAGAAGAGCAGAAAAACAAACTGCACTCTTAATGAAATAGTCATGTTTATAATCAAATTAATTAATATTAAACCTCATTAACACTATTCAAAGTACATGTTGAAAAACTGATGGTTTGGATTTGCACAGAGTTCACAGTTCTAGGGCCCTATCATACATCCAGCACAACAAGGCGTGTATGGCGTACTATGTTGCTATTTTCATACGGGTGTAGGATTAGTTTTCACGTATTGCACCACGTTGTTTAAATAGCTAATCCATTTGCACCACTTTGTGGATTCATGGGTGTGCTGATTTAAAGGCGGATCGTTGGCGCGTTGCTATACTGTAGATTTGCCACCTGTCAGGTTTTGGAGGATATAACTCAGTTTTTTGATCACACTTTGTTTTTATTGTTCAATTATTTGTTTGTAGGGAATTAGAACTCATTTTAGAAATAGTTTTGAAACAAATCTTTGTGCTTAAAATTATGAAATGAAATATGTAGGCTAATAGATGTTTTCAGTGGAGTGACCGTTTTCTTACTCCATGAAAGTAAAGGAGTAAAGTAAATAGTAAAAGTAAACTAAAGAAAAAAGTAAAGAGCCCAAATGGAGGAGACTCATTCTTTATTCTCGCACAGATGATTTTGAGGTTTAACTGTTTTCTCACTAATAAAGCATTCAGTTTTTTTCACTTATAAAGTCCGCCATGTAAATAGCAAATGCACCATGGCGCGACGCAACTCTTAAAAAGAATGGGAGATGAGACTCTGATTGGTTTAATGCACGTTATGCTCAAAACACACCCAAAACTCATTAATAGAATAAGCACAACCTTGTTAGACCATGCGCCAGGGCGTAGAGTGTATTTTTTCTTCCTTAACATAGCAAAAGTAGATTCGGATATGCCCTTAATGCTTTAGATTTTGCACCTAGATAGAAATAGAGTCCAAAGAGTGCTTGTTTGATTTGATTTTAAGGCCATTAAATAATTTGTGTACAAGAAATCAAAACAATGAAATTGATTGCATTTAACTTTTATACAGTGAAGAATATGGAGTTTTATTTGCTTACAATTGATTATTCAACTAATACTTGAATACAATTAGACTCACCAAAAAAATTAAATAAATTGATGGAGATTATCTGGCCTACGAAATCATCCCAATCAATATAAAACTATGAGTTTCATCATACATCAACAGATTAAGTAGTTGAAGTCAGAATTATTAGCCCCCCTTTTTAAAATATTTCCCAAATGATGTTTGACAGAGCAAGGACATTTTCACAGTATCTCTGATAATATTTTTTCTTCTGGAGGAAGTATTTTTGTTTTATTTTGGCTAGAATAAAAGCAATTTTTTTTAAACACCATTTTAACGACAAAATGATTAGCCCCTTTAAGCTATATATTTTTTCAATAGTCTACAGAACAAATCATTGTGATACAATAACTTGCCTAATTACCTTGACCTGCCCAGTTAACCTGATTAACCTAGTTAAGCCGTTAAATGTCACTTTAAGCTGTATAGAAGCGTCTTGAAAAATATCTAGTAAAATATTATGTACTGTCATCATGGCAAAGGTAAAATAAAGCAGTTATTAGAGATAAGTTATTATACCTATTATGTTTAGAAATTTGTTGAAAAAAACTTCTCTCCATTAAACAGAAATTGGGGAAAAAAATAAACAGGAGGGCTAATTATTCAGGGGGGCTAATAATTCTGACTTTAACTGTATGTATATATATATATATATTTTTTTTTTTTAAAGATTTTTTTATGGTACATTATCTTAAATATACTGTATATACATCTTAAATATCTTATTCAGTATAAAAATCTTACATGGCTACACATGTATAATCTTCACCATCAAATATAAAAGCAAGTGTTTTAAATTCCTTTAGACTCGGTGTAAGCGCAATAAACACAAAGCAGTACAAAAGTCTGACATTAGATGGCGCTACACTTCTCCAAAGCCTCTACAATGCCATTACATTCAGATGAAAACAAAAACATTAAAGCAGCTAAAAAAATAAAAATAAAAACTTAAACAAAGAATATGCAGGACAGGTTTCTAAATACTACACAAATGCACCATAAATAATGTAAGCAGCACAATAAAACTAAGGGTAAAAGATAAATATTAAAGCATAAGCATGTCTTACTTTTTTTTCTAGTGACCTGGTTAATGTTAATCATAAGAGCTCAAGCACATTCTATGACAGGAAGCAGACTCTCAGCACATTCAAAACAGTTCAAGATGTAGGGTTAAACCACCACAACAACTATTTAGCCAAAGTTGCGTACACGGCATCAGTACCTGAGTAGTTCAAGGCAGGTGTCGAAGCCATTTTAGGCTGGAGAACTGAAAACAATCCAAAAAAAACAACATTTTGAAGGCAAATAAGAGAGAATAGAAAAAGTTCTATTTTTGACTTTTCATTTGACTACCAGACAGTAAAGAATAGTCAAATGTCAAAGGCTGTGACATTTGTGCCTTTTAAGTTATGTACCAATAGCACTTACACTTCCTCAGCTCAGATACGGAAAGTGCATTCTCCTCTCAACAAGAAGAGATTTCTGAGGCATTTAAGACCAGTGTAATGGCACCTGAATTTTAAGCTTTGCCACCAGAGAAATAAATGACATTTTCTAATTTAGACTATATTTATTATATTTTATAAGTCATTTTTTGACAGTTTTGATTTAATAAATGCAGCCTTGGAGTGCGTAAGACACTTTTAAAAACATTATTCATATATTAACAATCAGCTGCTCTTGAACTTAGTTTCAGCCTTATTATTACTAAGTTAAAGAAAATATATATTTTTGGTACTAGGAAAACTTATATATGGATAATTGACGTGACATTGCATTTTTACTGTCACACATGTCAAAAATGAATATAAATAGTACTGCGATGAGTCAAAATGCAATAAATTGTTAATGTTTAAATGTTTGTTTGGCTTCAATTGACCTTTTATTAAAAAATATGTTTTTATATATTATTTTAAAATACAGTTAATTTAAATTACAATATATACAAATTCTAAATATTATAGTGTATTTTTTTGACTATTTTGATTTAATAAATGCAGCCTTGGAGTGCATAAGAGACTTTTAAAAACATTATTCAAATCATTCTGAAACAATCAGTTGCTCTTAAACTTAGTTTAAGCCTTATTATTATTAAGAAAAAGACAAAAAATATATATATATGGCTTTGTAAGCAGGAAAACATATATATGGATAGTCACACATGTCAAAAATGAATATAAATAGTACTGCGATGAGTCAAATCCAATAAATTGTTAATGTTTAAATGTTTGTTTGGCTTCAATTGACCAAATTCTGAATATTATTGTGTTTTTTGACTATTTTGATTCAACAAATGCAGCATTGAAGTGCATAAGAGACTTTAAAAAATTATTCAGATCTTTCTGAAACAATCAGTTGCTTTTGAACGTCATATCAGCCTGAATACTAAGTGAAAGAAAAATAAATAAATATATATAATTTTTATTTTTTTTTTTTATTAATTTTTTTTGCTAAAAGGAAAACTTACATATGGATAGACGTGACATTGCATTTTTAGTCACACATGCCAAAAATGAATATAATAAGTACTGTGATGAGTCAAAATGCAATAAAATGGCAATGTTTAAGTGTTTGTTTGGCTTCAATTGACCTCTTTTTATAAAAAAAGGTGTTATTGATATATTTTCTAAAATAGTTATTAAAATTTACAGTATATGCATATTCTGTACATTATTGTGTTTTTTTACTATTTTGATCAAATAAATGCAGAGTTGGAGTGCATAAGACTGACTTCCTGCTTTACTACTGTTCGGATGCTTCTGCCTACTGCTCCGCTCTTTGCACTCTTGCTTTTATATTTTATACTCTAATTTTAACTCAAGCCTATCAGCACAGTGCTCAAATGATACAGCTCGAAGATCAACATCGAATCTACAAACTTTCTTGAATAAAACTTTACCAACAAGAGGAGTATTATCATCTAAACAATCCTCCCGCTACCAGCTGCTTACATTCCTGAGACGGGAAAAAACATGGCTATGAAAATGGCTCTGAAGCGTATTGATTTAGAATCTCCCTGCTGCACAAACTGCCACAAACTTCTACAAAAGATTGCAGTCCTTGAAACAAAGTTACTTGCGATCCGACCAGAACTGCCAGAACACACCGGACTGCTTTATTGTGGACCCTCACAGCATACAGCCGGTGAGTCCCATAAATATACTTCAGCTATTGTTTTGAGCTCAGAAAAACAGAATAAAACTGTTCAAAATGAGCGTGATAACAAATGGCAAAAACAAAGTGCGAGACCAAAGGGTACTCGCGGGGTTAGATCACAAAGATCATACGCTACTGCATTAGCGTCCTCTACCCCAAATACAGCTCGGACTCAAATACAGCTTCAGAACAAATATGAAGTTCTCAGTAATATGGGTGAAGAATCCCCAAATGCAGTCAGACAGAGACCACATGACTCAGCAGCTAATTCTACACGGGACAGAGGCTCAAGGCTGACTAGACAGCGGCATTCTCCTCAGATCGCAGCCGAGATAAGAACATTGATTGTTGGAGATTCAATAATCAAAAATTTTAGAAGGAGTTCAGATCTTATCTTGAAGGGAGAGGTTACTATGTCAGTATAGGTGACCATAGGTCAAGGTGGACATGTAGAGTCCCACAAGGCTCGATTCTGGCACCTCTCCTGTTCAACCTTTATATGCTCGCTCTGAGCCAAATAATAAGAAAGAACCAAATTTCCTACCACAGCTATGCTGATGACACTCAGATCTACTTAGCTTTATTGCCTAATGACTACAGCCCTATTGACACCCTCTGCCAGTGCATCGATGAAATGAACAGTTGGATAAGCCAAAACTTTCTTCAGTTAAACAAAGAGAAAACTGAAGTCATTGCATTTGGGAACAGAGATGAGGTTCTCAAGGTGAATGCTTACCTTGACTATAAAGGTCAAACAACAAAAAATAAGGTCAAGAATCTTGGTGTGACTCTGGAGTCAGACCTGAGTTTCAACAGTCATGCCAAAGCAATTAGTGAATACTATCATCTCAAAACCATTGCAAGAATCAGATGCTTTGTTTCCAGTGAAGACTTAGAGGAACTTGTTCATGCTTTTATCAGCAGCAGGGTGGATTACTGTAACGGCCTCCTCTCTGGCCTTCCCAAAAAGACAGTCAGACAGTTGCAGCTCATCTAGAACGCTGCGGCCAGGATTCTGACCAGAACCAGGAAATCAGAGCACATTACACCTGTCCTCAGATCTTTACACTGGCTCCCAGTTACATTCAGAATAGACTTTAAAGTATTAATACTTGTCTATAAATCACTAAATGGCCTAGGACCTCAATACATTACAGATATGCTCACTGAATACAAACCTAATAAAACACTCAGATCTCTAGGATCATATAAACTAGAAATTCCAAGAGTTCAGTCAAAGCATGGTGAATCGGCTTTCAGCTACTATGCCCCTCGCTGCTGGAATCAACTCCCAGAAATGATCAAATGTGCTTCAACATTAGGCACTTTTAAATTAAGACTGAAAACACATCTGTTTAGCTGTGCCTTTACTGAATGAGCACTGTGCTATGTCCGACAGATCACACTAGTATGTTTTTCTCTTCTTTTTCATTCTTTTACAACCTGTTTTAACACATTTTTATCTGTTTTTATCTGGGGTTTTTTTATGATCTGTTTTTATTTTTTTCTTACACTTGTCTTTTTTATTCTTGTTTACGTGAAGCACTTTGAATTGCCGCTGTGTATGAAATGTGCTATATAAATAAACTTGCCTTGCCTATAAGACACTTTAAAAACATTTTTAGATCATTCTGAAACAATCAGTTGCGGTGTCAGCCTTAATAATAAGTAAAAGAAAAAAATATATAATTAGTTTTGGCTTTGTAAGCAGGAACACGTATTTATGGATTGTTGACCTGATGTTGCATTTTTACTGTCACGCAGGCCAATAATGATTATAATAAATACTGTGATGCAAAAAATGCAATAAATTGTTAATGTTTAAATGTTTGTTTGCCTTCAATTTACCTCTTTTTCAAGAGTTCACACTTAGCTGATGATTGATTATAAAGCTTGTTTGGCGCACTGTCCCGGGAGAGAGCCCTGAGCTCATAAGATCCTCGAGCCTGGGGCTCCCTCTCGTTTGCAAGGCGAGAGGGGAGTTTGAGCTCAGATAGATCTCGAGATCTCCCCTGCTGTAGTAGCTAATGAACAGATAGTGATTGCTCTTAAGAGATGACTACTTACTAGGAGCATGTCTATGGTGCCCATTTGGATTAGTCAATTAACTTAAGTTGCATGTTTTTGGATGGTGGGAGGAAACCATGGAACCCGGGGGAAACCCACGTGAGCATGGGGAGAACGTGTAAACTCCGCACAGAAACATTGGCTGGCTTGGTAAGGACTAGAACCAGTGACGTTTTTGCTGTGAGGCAACAGTGCTAACCACTGGGCTACCATGCCATCCATCTAGGAAAGGAGGATGAATGGGGGTGGGAGTGGGGATTCTTCAAAACAAAGATGGCTGTTATATGGAACTTAGGGTATTTATAGTGGCTTAGGAATCGTCTGATTGGTGAATCATAAATTGAATAATGCGGGACCAACCACAAACAATAATAAGCATGTGATTCACTCAAAATCAGTTCATAAGTAATCTTTACTTTAAAAAAAAATGATGTTTTATATATTTTCTAAAATACAGTTATTTTAAATTGCAGTACATACAAAATCTAAATATTATTGTTTTGACTATTTTTCTCAAATAAATGCAGCCTTGGAGTGCATAAGAAACTTTAAAACATCATTTAGATCATTCTGAAACAATCTGTTGCGGTTTTAGCCTTATTAATAAGTGAAAGAAAAATATATATCATTTTTTGGCAACACATGTCAAAAATGAATATAATTATTACTGTGCTGATTTAAAATGCAATTAATGGTTAATGTTGAAATGTTTTAAATGCTTGTTTAGCTTCAATTGACTTCTTTTATTAAAACAATAAATAAAATGAAAAATTATGTTTTTATATTTTCTTAAATACAGTAATTTTAAATCACAGTATATACAAATTATTATATTATTTTTGTGTGTTTTTTTTTTTTTTTTGACATAGCATGCAGCTTTGGAGTGCATAAGAGACTTTAAAAACACAGTTTCTAAACAAACTGTTGCTCTTAAACTTGTGAAGGAAAGGAAAAAACTTTTTTGGTTTTGTAACCATAAAAACTATATGGATAGTAGGGTTGGGTTGATAGACGATGCTATAGTCCATCGCCGATGGTTGATAAACATCACGATGCTAAACCGCCATCGTGATCCTCCACCGCGCCCCCATCGCAATTGCAACCTGCTTGCGAAAAATACACACTTAGGCCCCGTTTACACTAATACGTCTTTTAATACGTTTTAAATGGCATTTTAGAACGAAAATAATTCAGGTCCACACTGTCGTTTCTTCTAGCATTTCTGAACAGCCCTCCGTCCACACTATATCGCTGACGCACATCACGTGACCACACAGACACACCTAAACGCACACACACACACACACTCTGTCAAGCGCTAGTGTAGGCTAGGTGCGCGTCTGACTCTGAGCTCCAGCAGTCACCCTAGAGAGCAGTGCACGTCAGACAGTTTATCAAGGATGTACAGCTGGACCGCGTCTCACTATAGTTGTTAAACATTCATCTTGTCTCTATCTAACGACTCTTCTGTCTTTTGAATCTATCAGGTAATGTGTCACAGCGTCAGTACACTGCTTCAATCTTTCACTTTCACGCTTGTACTTAGTAATTTTAGTGAAAACCTTAGATACTGTTGGTTGGTTCCTGTAGGTTGTGCACCTTTTTTATCAACCAAGTTTGTCGACGCCATTATAACAAAACAGATCACTCTACCTACTCATGGCAGAGTCTTGCGGAAAAAGTGATTGACAGGTGGTAATTTGTGCGTAACTTATCTTTGTTTATTTATGATTTGGTTATGGGTAAAACAAAGACCATGTGGGTAAGGTAGTTGAAACAGAAGTCTACCAATCATTATTTCATTATGAGTTAACTAATTATTCATAAATAATTAATTGAGCACTGCGTACGACAACAATGCCATCGTCCATCGTGATGTTTCATATTAAAAATCGTACCATGCCAAATTGGTCGACATCGGCCAACCCTAACTGTACGTTCACTCCGAAAGCGGTGAGAGCGTCAAAGTAGCCGGAAGTCATTCATCTTTAATGGGAGCCAGCAGCAATACGCAGCGAGGAGCAGCGCGGCACATCCTCGCCGTTGTGGGCGTCAAGGAGAGTTGAAATCAAGTCAACTTTATGGTAATGAGCTGTGACGCAAGTCCACCGCTTGAGAGGAGTTCAGAAAACAAAGTCACTGTAAACTTTGGTTCGACTACAGTTGTTTCCAAGGGTTTGACTTTTGCGGTCGCTGGATTTCCAATTATTTGCAATGTTTTTCTTACAGGAACATTAAAAAAAGTTACTGGCAAGTTACTGATGTGCATCAATGTTATATATTTTTTTCTTTAAAAAAGCGGGAATCTCATTCGACAATACAAACAGCATTGCTGCTTTAGAATATGTCAGGCATATGGACACATTGGATAATTAAGTGAAGCAAAGCCACACCACATGCAACTAGATCTTCCGTAGTTAAATGAATTTGAAAATAAGTGTGCAACATCTTCACGCTACAACGCATGTTTTATGCAGGAACTGATTTGCTGATATGCTGCAACGGCCCCTTTAAATACGAGATCAATGTAGCGAATTTTGACACTCTTGCCGCTGGAGCTGAAGGCAGACAGCGTTGTCGCCAGGGCGGCCAGAGGGACCATTGACGCTCTCGCTGCTTTCGGTGTGAACGTACAGTAATAGATAGTTGACGTGACGTTGTATTTTCACTGTCGCACAAGACAAAAAAATTTATATAATTAGTAATGTATTCATTTAAAATGCAGTAAATGGTTAAATATTTATTTCATGGACCTCTTGTTAAAAAACTGCTGCATTAATTACATTTTTACATTTCTGAGCCAAATCTCAAAACTCTCCTATCTTGTGACTGCTTCAAGCATAATTCAATGGATTACAGCTCTTATAAATGAAATACATTAAAAAATGAATAAATAAATAAATCATTTAATACCACAGACATAATTTCACAGGTGGCCATTTAAGTATAAGACAAAAATTTGTTCCATTCATATAGTTCTAAAAAACAACTTGTTTTAACTATGCACTGAATAAAATTATTAATTGGATTTACTAAATTTTTAAACAAACTTAATTTGTTTATTTGCATTCAGCCCACATACATAGTTAATAATTCAATGAATATTTGTTTCTGTGTCTTCTTCACTAAAACTCCACAGAAAGCTTTTATTAGTAGACCCAATCAAGAACATAGGAGGAGTGGCCATATGAAAAAATATCCTAAATGAATTGCCCAATCCTTCCACTAGGGTTATTGAACCTCAACCTTACATACTGCACCTATAAATGTAGAGCTGTATTTAATGTAACATTGTGAATACCATACCTAATGCCTGATCCAGGACATAGAGCTCCCTGATACCCAGATCGCTCAGAGACTTGTCCAAGTCCAGCTGTTGGTGGCTGATATTGTCTTTGAAGAGCAGGACATGGGCTGGATCAAACTCACACTTCTGACAGATCACAGGCACCAGGATCTGCAGGGGCGCTAATGGATTTACTCGAACCACGGCCTTCTGACTACGGTGATAGTTCACTACCAAGCGCACGGTTTTCTGTGATGAGAGAAAGAGAAACAGACGTGTGAAGAATGGGACAAGTTCATTCATAACAGTTTATTTAAATTTCTGCTCCCAGATGCCCATTGTTTTGCGAATTTTAGCTCCTGCCTTAAAAAACACAACAGAACAGTCTAATAAATGTCTTACCTTACATTTTCCACAGAATAAATGAATGTAAAGAGCAGTGTTCATTTTGACAACAAATTTTCATTTAGTCGTTTGACTAAAATATTATTTAGTTTTAGTCATACTTTGGAATCATTGTAGTATTAGTCTAGTTTTTGTTGACTAAATTTCATAAGATATTAGTCAGGGTATATGCAGGAATCCTAAAGATAATTTTATTACCTTTTTAAGACTTATTAAAGACCTTCTCAGAATATTTGAAGACCTCATTGCCACTTCAAGTTCTAATCAGTATCAAACCTTTAACTTAATAAAGAGTTGTTAATAACAGATAAAGAAATAAATGGAGCACAACCATGCAACAGAACTCAGATAAGCTCAAAAGAAACAAAGCTTGAAAGAATAAATTACGCGGTTGTTTTCAGCAACAGGCTTCAGCGACTGTTTAAACTTGTACTCCAACCAGGAGTATGCAAACTTCCATTTTCCCATTTTGCCTTCTGTTTCGCTGTAGTGTTTCGCTACATGTGGAGAGCGTTATATCACCTTCCCGCATTTGTCGCAAATTACGTGACATCACCCGGATGAAGGAGCTTGGCCAGACGCGCCCCGGCCCGAACCAATCACGTGGATAGAACATGCCGTTGTTAATATTAGGAGGAAAATAAATATATATTTTTGGAGTCAAACACTTTGGACAACGCTTGAACAAAATTTAAGACCTCGTAAAA
>CAIGQZ010002445.1:10580665-10592837 GCA_903798205.1 Danio tinwini
TATATATATATATATACCAGGCAGCTTAAAGACGACTCTTAAGAGGAGAATGAAGTCATATACATTGCTCAGGTGTGAGTTTTTCACAGACTTCAAAAAAATGTAAAAATCTTGAAGGTTCTTTGGGTCTCGTCTATCAAATCTGATCTTTATTCGGGTCGGTGAAGTCAAGTGATTGGCCGGGCCATTCTACAGCTTGATTTTCTTTCTCTGAGAGTTGCCTTGGCTGTGTTTTAGATCACTGTCTTGCTAAAATGTCCACAATGGTTTCATCTTCATTATCCTGGTAATGTAGAGGTTGGACTGAAGCAGCTAATATTCATTTACACTGACGAAGGGCAGAGGGTTGCTGAAAACTACTGAGAGATTTCACCTGCTGTCTGGGCTTTCACTGCGTTTCTACACCTATATGGATTTCTCTGTTAGTTACCAACATTTGGTAAACATTTGAAGTCAACAGCACCTTTAGAAATATGTTTTCTGAGAAAAATGGTGACGTGTTAAACACTTACATATGTCAATGTAAATACTTTTTTGTACCCCTACCCCTTCCCGGCCGTTGAAACAGAGTGTGAAAGGGAAAGGGCTTCAAAATTTACCCCTAAGAAATGAGACAGCTCTACAACACAGGCATATATTTTATTATCATAACAATCTAATGTGGCAATAAGATCGTAACTGTACTGTGCATTTACACCATGGCCATATTCATCTATGTAAACACACGAAAACAACATTAACATTATACCAGACACTGTAAAAAGGTCATTCCCAGCCACTAGACTTTTCTGACAGGAAGTGTCATCGAGTGTCAGATGTGAAAGTATGTTATGGGAATGCGTTACAAGAGTTATTGTTAGGAATTATAGATAGCGAAATTTAGCAATTTTAATTTTAAAGATTTTTTTTAAACATGACGGTTATGTTAGGTTAACACTGTTATGAATGTATTAAATCATTTGCTTGTTTGTTGTAAAAATTCACAATTATGACAAAAATACTAATTTGTGCATCTCCAGACTTCTGTGTGCAGCTATTTTTTTATGCCTTTGTAGATGGTGTATTCTGGGAAGTTTTGTACCCCTTGGTTTCAAATGTGATCCTGAAAAAGCTCTGTTAGAAGGGGTATGTACCCCTTCCCCTTAGTCCTGCGCCTTCAAGCTAAAGAGAATTGGGACACCCCTACCCCTTCACATGAATGCGCAAAACGAGGGGTAGGAGTAAGGGGAAGGGCTAAAGAGTAGAATTGGCATTGGGCCTTATTTCCCCCACTTTATATAATATTTATAAAAAATTTTATTAACATATAGGTACATATTTTACATAGAAGTGCATTTTTAAGTGTGCTTCAGATTAATTTATATCAGCTGTTAGAATTTATTTTCCTACGCATTGAGATTTTTTGACTTCTAAAGGGGTGGTCATTATGATATTATATTTGAAACTTTAGTTGATGTTTAACGTAGCTGTGTGAACATAAACAACATCTCTGAATGTAAGATGCTCAAAGTTCAATGCAAAGGGAGACATGGGCTTTGACAGAGTTAGCTTAAGCCTAGTTCACACTACAGGATTTTAAACATCGGCAGATTGCTGAGCAGTTCACACTACATGACTTGATTTTGTGTCTTTCAATCACTGTGGTGTTCACACTACGCGACACTACGTAAAAGATCCACAGGAGGGGGGTCACACACTACATGATCTGACAACAACTTGTTCGCCAACAGTTCAGTCAAGCTACCAAATCACAGCCAATGAAATTTTGAGGGAGGAGTCATCAGAAAAAGCTGAACACTTTTGGCTGCTTGTGTGCTGATTACATCACTGACAGCGTTTCAAGCTTTCAAGGGAGCATTTAAAAAAACATCATCAGTCAGCTGATGCATCAGCAGATCAATCACTCATCTGCAAAGTTCAAGTGGAAAGATTCACAGAGAATTTTTAATTTTTGTAATTTTATAACTCTTTGAAATAAAAACTAACATATCTATAACACCCTGACGGTTTCTAAATATCTTGTGTATTTCTTTCTAACATTGTTATTTTTTAAAATTACAAAACAGTAAAGAACTGAGCATTTTTACCTTTAATTGCAATATTGGTCAAAACGACTGCATGCATGTCTGCTTCCTTTCGCTGTGACTTTATATATGCATGTTTTTTTTTTTACCTAGCAACTTCCTGCTAAAACAAACTAAACTTTCTGATAGCAAAAACATAAATTTACTTCAGCTATATCTTTCAAAACAGCATATTCTGTGCCGCGAAATAGCTCCTGTTTGAAAATGAAAATGAAAGCGAGGCTTAGACCTTTGCATGTTCTAGTATCTTAACTACATATTTATAGGCTGTACCAAAAAAGATAATATTAGGGTAATTTAGGGTAATGGTGTCATAAAATATGATGACAGACATTCAAAGCCTAATTTTAATATCTCAATAGAAGCTTTGAATGTAAATATGATGTGAGAAAGGTCAGAATGACCATTATGGTAATTCTAATAGTTACAGAATTTTAGTTCCACTGTTAATATAGCCTACTCTCGTGTCAATGTTAATGTAGAATGAAGCGAGAGCATCAACGCCCATTCTGGCCAATCACAGACGTTTCCTGAGCACATTTCCATTCAGCTAATGCTAATATGCTCTCTCATAGGCTGCAGCTCGTCACTACATCTGACAGCACGTGGGGTCAAGTCGGCTGACTGCTCTGGAATATTCAGCATGCTAAATATTGGATTTCCGTCTGCGAGGTATCGGCGATGCTTCAGCGATCCTCTTTGATGCGTTGTTCAGTAATTTACACATAAAGACTGCCGAGCGTCGTGCACCCGCAGATTTTTCCCTGATCACAGCCTGATCTGTCGGCGAGCTCGTTAACTTCCAAATCGGGCTCAAATCAGGCTTAAAATTCTGTAGTGTGAACTAGGCTTTAGCAAAGCCTTTAGCGAACAGAGTTTGGGGACTACAAAAAAAAAATACGTCTGGGCTAGTGAGATCACAAGGGCTTCCGGTTATTCCGGTTACGTGCATTCACCTCATGCACACACCCTGCGCAGGGGCTTGGCCAGAGACTCTGTAATGTTAAAGCAGTGAAAGCTAAAATGCCATCCAAATGCTTCCACAGAGCTTGTTCTATTTCTGTATTTGGGCTTCCAAAGGACACGACACAACGAGAGAAGTCCTTACAGTTTAGTTTTAATTTTGTTCCAGAGAATTATATAAAAGAGATATAGCTCTAGCATTTGACAAAGGAGGACTTCCAGAATCTCTTCCAGTTCAGTGCTGGATTCGGTTAAAACTCCTCCAACCGACGAAGCTGTGGATTGTGAGACACAACCTGTCAGTATTTGTATTTGTTAAAATTGATCAACTACAGGCACAGTTTCTAGCGTTAACGGTATGTTGTAGCGAGGATGTAAACAAGGATGTAAACAATGGGAAATGCTGTTTGTCACCGCTAACAATTTAGCTACAAATTCATATTTTTTCATCAAAGCCCTATAAACAGCCACAATCTTCAGCAGCGCGTGCAGTGTCTATGCGTGTCTCTCTATGCAGGCACTTTCCGTCCGTTCTACATCTCAAATAACAAATTTGCAAAAGATATGAGAACATTTTATATTACTTAAACGCTTATTCTGAATATATGTGAAAGACAATTGTCAGATTTTATTTTAGAGAGCATGCGTGAGTTGTGTGCTCTTCATTTCTGTCTGATTCAGGCAGCTTACCTTGCTAATAGCTGCTCTGACTGGACTGTTTACACAGCGCAAAAGCATGCGCTTGTGGGGGAGTGACATGGAGCCAATCCGCTAATCAGAACACATTATGTTAGCCGAAAAATGAGAGCCTTTCGAGGGCAGGCCTTTCAGAGGAACTAGGAAATATGACAATTGTTTTCATGTTAGCTGAGTAACTGTACATAATCAAAGTAAGATATTTGAAGAAAAAAACGTGATTTTCTACTATTTAATCATTAGCACACATTGCTTTGCCTATTATAAAAACAACCAAGCCTTAAAAATACACTGTGGACCACCCCTTTAAAGAGACATGTAGCAAAATTTGCTTAAGAGTATAGGTTGCGTTACTCAGATCTGCTTTTATAGGAGGTATTTTAACAAACTCTCCTTCCCTAAGCATTTTTGTTCTGTCATTATTTATTGATGACAAATGTCAGTACAATTTTGTTATAGTTTTTGACATTTAAAACATTTATTTCATTTTTGTCCGGTGTTTCTTGCTGAAAAAAACAGCATATGCTGGTAAGGTATGTTTTGATGCTGGTCTTGCTGGTTTTGCTGGTCTCAATGCTAGTCTTGCTGGTCTCAATGCTGGTCTTGCTGGTTTCAATGCTGGTCTTGCTGGTCTCGATGCTGGTCAGGACCAGCACTGAGACCAGCAAGACAAGCACTGAAGCCACCAAGACCAGCACTGAAACCAGCAAGACCAGCATCGAGATCAGCAAAACCAGCATTGAAACCAGAAAGACCAGCATTAAAACCAGCAAGACCAGCATCAAAACATACCTTACCAGCATAAGCTGATTTTTTTCAGCAGGATTACCAGCCTAAAAATGTTAATGATAGCTATGATGCAAATCAAAACAATACGAGGGTGAGTACATGATAGCGTACTACCCCTTTTAAATATTGCTTAAAAATGTAATGCTTTATCTTGAAGGAAATTATAATGAAGTTGAAAGCAAGTGTTCATGTAGTCGAATATTAAGGCTAAACAGAACTAAATTATGATTCACCTCTGTAGGAAAGAGTTTTACTGGAAAAAAAAGTTTGAACACAAATGGTACCTAATTAAAATGCTCTCTTCCTGTAAATGTACTGCAATCTCACCCCTTTGTAGCTGTAATCATATGCACGATCGAGGTAAGATAAGATGCAACACAGATATCTGAAGTTTCGCATGAGCAGTGGGCAATTTAGACCGTAAATGCAAGTTTGCAGTGTTTTGCAAAGGAAGTTTCACCAACCACAATATACTGCTTAGAAAAAAATAATCTTCTTGAGACCTAAATTACACTTGAGGTACTTAACCAATAAATCATATTACCTAATTTAGTCACTCACATGCAAATACCATTTTTCCTCATGAAACAAAACTGTCTACAGTAAGCCTATAGCTAAATGTCATCATAGAAACTTAACTTGTGACAGTTCCTGAACATTATCATGCAATCAAGAATACACCAGAGATGACTGAGGTGTCATAACACAGTAACACTTAGTTTGCTTTGTGTCACATATGAGTTAAAGTGTAATCCCGCTTGAAGAAAAGTTTACTCTGCCTTATTTTAAAAAAGGGATAATATCCAGTGAGCAGTTATGTGGGTGCAAATAACTTGTTGATACCAGAGGTCAGATCAAATAATCACTCATTACAACCGAGGTATGCAGAAGAGGATCTCTGAACACACAACATGTGTTGACGTGGATGGGCTACAGCAGCAGAAGACCACACCGGGTGCCACTTCTGTCAGCTGAGAACAGGAAACTGAGGCTACAATTTGCACAGGCTCACCAAAATGGGACAATAGAAGACTGGAAAAAAGTAGCCTGGTCTGATGAGTCTCGATTTCTGCTGCGACATTCGGATGGTAGGATCAGACTTCGGCGTAAACAACATACATATAACAACAACACAGCCTACCTAAGTATTGTTGCTGACCATGCCCATCCCTTTATAACCACATTGTCCCCATCTTCTGATGGCTACTTCCAGCAGGATAACCCGCCATGTCATAAAGCGTGAATAATCTCAGACTGGTTACTTGAACACGACAATAAGTTCACTGTACTTAAATGGCCTCAACAGTCACCAGATCTCATCCCAATAAAGCACATTTGGAATGTGGTGAAACAGGAGATTGGCATCATGGATGTGCAGCTGACAAATCTGCAGCATGATGCTATCATGTCAATATGGACCAAAATCTCTTTTCCAGTATTTTCAAAATTTTCCAGTATCTTGTTGAATTTATGCCTCGAAGGATTAAGGCAGTTCTGAAAGCAAAATGGGGTGCAACCCAGTACTAGTAAGGCGTACTTAATAAAGTGGCCGGTTAGCGTATGTAACAATAGATGGTCAGCTGCAGCTTTCTGCAGTCAGATATTCCTGTTTCATGACAAGTAAACTGTGTATTTAACAATAACTAATAGTCTTATTGAAATCTACACATATCTTTAAGGTTGTTTTGGAGGGAAATGTAATTGGATTACTTTGCACTAAATTTTTGCCTGTACTGCATTGAACGCTTTTGAGCATTTCAGAAATGCTTATGTTACTGTCATTATTAGGAAGTAACACTTCGTTGTATTCCTAGTTTGTAGATTGCTTAACTTCAGATTCTTCAAAATGAATACAAATGAAAGAGATTTTAATGTTTGGTGTTCTAAGTTATTTTTAACTCACATTTGGTGGAGCTTTAACTGGCATTTACATACAGAATGAAGTTCTCCGAAAGCGGTTAAATGTGCTGACACAGTTTAACGTCTATAGCACCCTGCTCTTACTGTAAATAACTATAAGTGTGACCTATCCTGACCCTTCTCTACTACAGTCAAATACTTCTGAGTTAGCATGTGGCCTATGCTTGCTATCCTGACAAACATTTAAAGGGGTGGTTTTGTGCTAATGTATGCATTCAGAGTCGTTTACAATGCTGAACTCTCATGTTCAGGTATGGGTCAAGCTTAAACAAAATATTTAGACGTAACACACAGTATTTATTTTTACCACAATCTTACCTCCGGGTTATAACTACACTCAAAAAAGGCTTTTTTGGTGGCTTGTTCAAACTATGTATCGAAAATGAGATGAATCATCTGAATTCTTATGTTTTTTGGGACAACTTAATTGTTTTGTGTTCAATCCACCTAAATTTGTAACAACAATTAAGTTAACGGGGCTGACATGGTGGCTCAGGGGTTAGCAATGTCGCCTCACAGCAAGAAGATCATTGGTTTGAGTCCCGGCTGGGTCAGTTAGCATTTCTGTGTGGACTTTGCATGTTCTCTCTGTGTTGGCGTGGGTTTCCCCACAATCCAAAGACATGTGGTACAGGGGCCGGTTGCACCAGCAGTGCGTAAGTTATAACATAGCCTAGTTGTGACTTAAAGAGACACTACTTTACAACTTACACATTACTCTATATTTTTGTGTTGCACCACTGAACTTAGTTTAAACATAATGCTACGTTCCAACTAAATATTTACGGCAGCCTCCCCCCAATGTAAAACGGCAGAGGAGAGATGACAGCGTGATTAGTTTACACTGACGAGCTTACGATGATAATAAAAAATGATCTCCCCTTTCTTCTTTCTTTTCTTTTCTTTCTTCAAGACTGAGTTCTTCTCTCTGCTCTTTTCTCTTTTCATGAGTAGGATATTTAAAAAGTTTAAAGGTGCAGTATGTAAGTTTGACACCCAGTGGTTGAACTAGGTATTGCACTCCTGGATCAAAACGAACTGAAGGGCAGGTTGCTAGATTGAGGACAGGAGTGAGTGATTTACAGTTTTTCTCCATTGGTTTGACTCAGTTCTTGAAACTGGAATTACTTTCTCAATACTCTAAGTCTTACAGTTCAGCACAACAATTCAGCTCACTTGCAAAAGCTCATATCTTTCCCAAAACTGTTCGTTCATGTGTCAAAACTAAATTTCCTTCTCATTTAAACAGTCAGTGGTCCCAAAATCCTTTGTCCCTTTAGCATTGTGTAAGCACTGCAAGTCTAAATGTTTAGATGTTTTGTCAATATGACAGAGGACCATTGAAATATCCCTCATGTCCACCTTTCAGTCTTAGCCCAGTTTTTGAAAATGGTTAATTAATTTTTTGTCTTTTGACAGAATGCAATTGTGTAAAAAACTGAATAAAATTAATAAGATTCAAAAATATATAAGAAATAAGGATTTTCTGTCTGATCGCACGAGGAAATGTAACTATTTTATGTTTTGTCAGTTCAGTGGCTAATTTGTCCATGTTCAGTCGTACAAAAATGTGCAATTTCAAAAAGGAGGCGTTGCACCCAACCCCACCCCTAAACCCAACAATCATTGGGGGATGAGCAAATCATACTAAATTGTATGAATGAGATTGTACAAATTCATCCGAATTAGCCACTAAATCAAAAAGTTACGAATTGCCATGAGATAGTGTTGGAATTTTAGGTTAAGTGTAGCCTCCAAGGTTTGACACCATACAGTGCATTGCACTCATGTTGCCAATGAAATTGTAACTATTATCAATCAAACATAAAGTAATTAACATACATCAGAATAAAATAGTACAGCATAATATACTGTAATACAAACACACAAAAAAAACAATGAAAAGTATATGCAGCCTACAGTGCTTGATTGGTCATCTGAGATGTGTGAAATTCCTCCTTTGTTAGTCAAGTTCTAGTTTTACCTGACTGTCAGTTGCTGTAATAAACATATCAAATGTTCCACAGAGTCATATATGATATTCATAGTAAAATGTTCTTAACTAATTTTGACAATTGAACAGACTATTGTGCATGTGATGACTTATACAATTTATATAACCATGTACCCTGATTCTACATATTTGACTGATTGCTAGCCTTTATTTCCTATATTGTATAAACTTATTGTAGGTTATACTTTTATAATGGCCATTACTGATTATTAAAACTGCCATTCAGCAACAGAGCAACATATTGTTTCATGTTTTTCAATGAAAATGAAAGAAGGCAGTTCATTTATAGGCTTTGTTTTTTGTAAATATGCCTACAGTGAAGATGACGGTCATATAAATATGTACCTACACTACACCTCAACATTTTTGGTGTCTGTTAAGTTGTTAATATAAAAAATGAAAATTGACAGTTCCTTATATCATGTTTTCATTTTATTGTTAAAATAGTGAAACAGCATAGCCAGGGTAATGTGAACGACGTTATAAAGTATAATGTTTCCTTTGAAGATTCCCCCAATGTGTCCTCAGGAGTTTGTTTTCCATATCAAACTTGCCTAGGCTGAACTTACAAGGAAATGATGCAGGACTGAACTCTGTGTTCTTGATAGAGAGAAAAAGCCCCAATCAGGTAGCAAATGTCCGCAGCCACGCCTCCATTTTCAGATGTCTCTGTTTTCTCTGATCCACACTGACACAGAGCAGCAGTGTTTTAGGGCGTACACACACTATGCTATCCGAACCGTGCACAGGCCCATTTACCGGATCGTTTGAGAACTGTGAGTGCTCTGAATCGGGCTCAGGCACAGTTCACTTGGGCGGCCCAGGCCCAGTTGGAAGAGGTGGACCTGAGCACGGTTCACTTGGGCTCAGGTGCGGTACGCTTGCAGTGTGAGTGCAAGTGTGCCTGAGCCCGAAACTGAAAGTGAGACGTGACGTTTAAGGAACTGTTTCATATGGATTAATTAATCATTCGTACTGTTCAATAAACGCAAACTGTCATGGATTATTAAAGACGTAAACCCCTCACTGCACGTCAGCTGCGCCTTCAACAAACCTCCTAATTCCTGCAGCACGAGGACTTTATGATTGTTTATGAGTGTCAAAAGTGGCTGATCTGTTCGGCGAAATATTAGACTGCGTGTCACCGCATATCAAATGACTTAAAAGATATAATTAAAGAAATGTCCAATGTGCTGAGCGAGAGCGCTTACTGAGCAGCGCATCATCAATGACGTAAGCGTGCCCAAGCCCGAATGTAATGTGAGTGCGGGCTGTTGAGGGAGACGGGAGGGGGGACAAGCGTGCTATGGCCCGGTTCAAGGCAACTGTACATAGTGTGAGTATGCCTTTAAAATGAAAACGGCCTCTTCAGGGTTTTCAAAACACTCCATTTTCGGGGTTCAAAAAACTCTAGGGTAGTGTAGAAGGAAGGCTTAACCCTTGCAAATGTTTTGCATTTTTAAACTAAAATGTATTAGTGTAAATAGGGCCTAAGTGGCTGTTTGCTGGTTTAAGAATTGAGCAAACATTTCAGTTATACAAACAGCATGTATTTGTGAATAACACACGTTTCCAGAGTATATGGAAGATGATTGTTGTTGCCATCTTCCACAGACATCAGCATGCATTTCAGAAAGCATTAAAAACACCCAGAAGTTTAGACTATTGTCAAGAAACACACTCATCTTTCTCTGACTTGGTGCCAGCCATTGCAGAATAGCAGTGTGGCGAGGGGGCGTGGCCGAGAGCCGTGGGAGCGAAACGAGGCCCGCCACAGATGAGATACACCTGTGGCGCGCACCTGCCTTCAATCCCACGGAAGGAGCTCTGGAATATAAGAGGAGGAACGATGGCAGAGGACAGAGAGAGATAACCGGGTCACGGCACCAACTGTAATGAAGTTCACGGCCACCTGGCCGCCTGGAAGAAGGAGGCGGAGAACCGATGAACTTTTAAATAAATATTTATTAATAAAAGGGACGGCAGCTCCTCACGGAGACTGCCGTCTAAATCAAAACAAACGGACGGCAGCTCCTCACGGAGACTGCCGTTTAAATCAAAACAAACGAAAGCAAAAGTAATATGTCCGGGCCCGGTCCTTTGGCGCCACAGCACCCGCGAGACCTATATGAGACGGGCCGAGAGAAAAGGAGATGGAGAAAAAAGGAGGAAAGACAGAGTAGACAGAGAGGGGAGAGAGGAAAAAAATAAAATAAAAAATTGGGGTTCGGTTCTCCAGACACGCTGCCACTCGGTCCTCAACCAACTGAGAGAAGTGACGACATGCTGGGAGCCCTGTGGAGGAATCTATCCACCCGTCCGTCTTCTGGTGTCCGGCGGCGGTTCTCCTGGCTGGCTGGCGGCATTTCTGGTCTCCTGCTCCGCTCCCGCTTCGGTGGAGGACGCAGGCTTCGGCGTCATGGCGGATCGCAGCGACTCCCCCCGGGCTTTCTGGGATGGCTCCCTTCAGCTCTTTCCCATCCGGTGGGGAGCCCCGCGTCCCCTGCTCCTCCCCATGCTAGGAGACGGCAGCAGGCAGATCCTTCCTCACCAGCCAGGAAGAAGGAGGCAGAGAACCGATGAACTTTTTTAAATAAATATTTATTAATAAAAGGGACGGCAGCTCCTCATGGAGACTGCCGTCTAAATCAAAACAAACGGACGGCAGCTCCTCACAGAGACTGCCGTCAAACTGAAAGCAAAAGTAATATGTCCGGGCCCGGTCCTCTCTCTCTGTCCTCTGCCATCGTTCCTCCTCTTATAGTCCAGAGCTCCTTCCGTGGGATTGAAGGCAGGTGCGCGCCACAGGTGTATCTCATCTGTGGCGGGCCTCGTTTCGCTCCCATGGCTCTCGGCCACGCCCCCTCGCCACAAGCAGATTTGAATTTAGCAGCTGATCAATTATGTACTGAACATTCTAACTCCACCAATGTGATCATTAGCACCAGAACCCAGCCTAGACTCATTGCTCTGCTGTTGTATGCATCAAAGGGTTATGATTTAAAAAAAAAAGTTGTTCCCCTGTTATATTTACAGCAATATCACAGGATGTATTGAAGCGCTAAGTAAAAGCTGCTGCGCTTTCACACTTTTGACTCAGCAGATTTCACAGTGACTTTGTCTCAGTGACTTTCAAGTGCAAGATTTTTTTCCAGAGAAAACAGGAAGGGTTAAGTTAGCTTTAAATCTAATCAAACATAAAGAGAAAATATGTACTCTATAGTTACTCCAGATTAACATGAGATTGGGCAAAATGTGCATGATGCACCTCCTTAAAAATAAATTGTACCTTCATTTCTGTATATATGTACCAGTCACACTTTACGATAAGGTTTCATTATTTACAGCTAATGAATGCATTTACTAACATTAATGCATTATGAAGAACAGTTATAAATCATAGTTCAGCATTTAGTAATGCATTATTAAAATCCAAATTCATCCTTGCTAACATTAGTTAACGCCCCATGAGTTAACGTGAACGAATTATGTAAAACTGTATTTTCATTAATTGACATTAGCTGACATGAACAAATTCTGTAATAAATGTATTGTTCATTGTTTGTTCATGTTAGTAACTAACATTAACTAATACAACCTTATTGTAAAGTGTTACCTACGTGTGCTTTAATTTGCCTGAAGCAGATTGTTAGAGAGAAAGAGAGAGAGAGAGAGAGAGAGAGAGAGAGAGAGAGAGAGAGAGAGA
>CAIGQZ010002445.1:10618312-10659250 GCA_903798205.1 Danio tinwini
TGTGTGTGTGTGTGTGTGTGTGTGTGTGTGTGTGTGTGTGTGTGTGTTATGTTTTGTAGTGTGGAAGCACACAGCTCCGGTGCTGACAGGAACAGGAGGTTTGGAAGTGTGGTTTTGTACAGAGCTCAGTGGCTGCTCAGATTGCACACCTTGTCCAACAAAGAGCCCTTTAGGCCTGAGCCAGCTTCCCTGGGAGAGCAGGAAACTCTCAGCTTCTCAGCTGGCAGCTCCAAACACACAGCCTTCACTGCGAACGGATTACTAATGGATTGACTCTGTCTATTAGAGATGACTTGGCTTTCACTGATTTATACATTTTGACTCTATAATTTGCTCCTCTAACAACTACTGCAGGTTCTAATGTTTGTAATGTGCAAAGTCTATGTATGTATGTATGAAACATCTGCATGACCAACAACTCTGCAAAATATAGTCTAAAGGCCCGTGCACACCAGTTGTTTGTTGCCAACATTTGACACCTTGTGACTAACCATAATACCATTCAGACCAGGGCTGCACAATATATCAATTTGCCATCAATGTGTGAATGTGCAATATTCACATCACAGAATTTGTAATGAGGAGCCAGCATTATATTTGACCAGGTAGAGCCATTTCAGTTTAACCTTTAAAAAAAGGTTTATCAGTTGTGTAAGGCCTGTGACTGTGTAAGTGAGTTTAGACTGAGCTTAAAGCATTCTGGCACAAGGAATTATTGCATTTTGTAGCTTTAACAAAGATGTATTTCATTTAATTTTGTATACAATGAGAACTATACAGCTTTATTGTACATTTGATTATTTTATACATTTGATTATTGTATTCAATATAAATGTATTAAATATTTCAAAATAAAGCTATTCAAGTTATTTGGTGAAATACTGCAATATAAACTGCAGAAAAAAATATATTGCAATGTAACTTGTTTCCAATATCAGGCTAATTCAGACTAATCACCTATCCAACCATCTATCCAGCTTAGATGGCCGGCCAGCTCTAGCAACAGTCTTGGTGGTTCCAAACATCTTTCACCTACAGATGACGGCGGCCACTGTGCTCATTGGAAATTTCAGAGCAGCAGAAATTTTTCTGTAACCTTCCCCAGCCTTGTGCCTCGAGACAATTCTGTCTTAGAGGTCTAAAGACAATTCCTTTGTCTTCATGCTTGGTTTGTGCTTTGACATGCACTGTCAACCCTGGGACCTTAAATAGACAGGCGTATGCCTTTTAAAATCATGTCCAATCAACTAAATTTACCACCGGTGAACTCCAATTAAGCTGCTGAAACATCTCAATAATGATCAGTGGAAACAGAATGTACCTGAGCTCAATTTAGAGCTTCACAAAGGCAGTGAATACTTATGTACATGTGATATTTCAAGTTTTTTATTTTTAATAAACTTGCAACAATTTCAAAAATTACTTTTTTCACATTGTCATTATGAGGTATTATAAGTAGAATTTTGAGGAAATAACTGAATTTACTTAATTTTGGAATAAGGCTGTAACATAAAAAAATGTGGAAAAAGTAAAGCGATATGAATTTTTTTCCGGATACACTGTATATAGACACATCCCCATTTTTCTCAGAAAACATATTTCTAAAGGTGCTGTTTAACTTGAAATTGTCACCGGATGCAGTAACAACCAATGAAATCCAAAAATGCAAAGAACTAATTCGTTTACAAATAAAGTTATGTGAAATAAAATGAAATGACAGGAAAAAAGTATTGAACATATGAAGAAAAGGAGGTGTAGAAAAGCAGCTGAAATCTCTTAGTCGTCGTTCTGCAACCCTCTGCCCTTCCTCATCGTAAATGAATATTAGCTGCTTCAGTCAAACATTGACATTAGCAGAATGATGAAGATGATTCTAGGGTGGACATTTCAGCAAGACAATGATCCAAAACACAGCCAAGAAAACTCTCAAATGCTTTCAGAGAAAGAAAATCAAGCTGTAGAAAGGTCCAGCCAATCACCTCAATTCAATCCAATAGAAAATACAAAATAAGGATCAAATTTGATAGACGAGACCCACAGAACCATCGTGATTTTTACACTCTTTTAGTGAAGTTTGTGAAAGAATCACACCTGAGCAATGCATGTGACTTCATTCTCCATATGAAAGGCGTCTTTAAGCTACCATCACCAAAAAAGCTTTTTATACAAAGTAATAAATACATTTCAGCAGTTCAGTACATTATCCTTGTGTCATTCCATTGTTATTACACACAACACATTTTTTATATTTTTATGTTTGTATTGTTTGGGTTTATATCAAAATCTGGTTCAATTCCATGTCAACAGCTCCTCTAGAAATATTATTCCCAGGAAAAAAACATGACGTGTTGAATACTTTCCCCCCACTCTATAATACTATACATCAGATACATCAGTATACAATTTTAAAGAGGAAAAACAAAAACCATGTATAATGAAATAATATATTTCAGTGTGAAATAATCTCTTTAAAAGTTGAACATTCAAACAAACACTGGCAAATACAAACAAATGCATTGTTCAAAGCAAATCATGCTTCATTATGTCTGAATGCTAGAAGCTATCATTTTGACAGGATGTTCAGCTTGGCTACAGAAAGCTGAACAAACTCTAAACTAAAGAGTCATTGCTACCGAAAGATTCACCTCCTATTCTAGTGACATTTGTGTAAACTACTAGTTACCCAAACTAAATGTGCAACAGTCACATGAAAGCAAACAGGCACCCTTTTAATTATAGTACTCACTGGACTGTCACTTGCTCACAGTAAACAAATGCCATTTCTGATGCACTCCAAAGGTTTGCGCTACCAGCAAAAGGAGAAATTGATGATTGGACAGTTTACTTTGATGCATCCACTGCATACATACACAGTGTTAGAATGTTGCAAATATCCTGCAGTTTTAGCATGTTTCAGCTCATTATTTTTTAGTCAGACCCCCTAGTTTTTTGTCATTCTGCAATTTCTGAATCCAACGCAAAATCAACAAAAAGCTGCAAAATTCTTAATTTAATGCAAAATAATCACAAAAAATCTTATAAAATATCCAATTCCAAACCATATAATGAAATTATATTTATTTCAGTTTGCAATGAATTGTTTTACATGACTTATAGATGTTGCATACGCAGTGCACATGATATATTTGAGTGTCTCTCGGAAAATAGCATTACAATCATTACTTTACATGGAAGTGGGGGGGAATTGTTTTTTACAACCTGTGCAGTAAGCAGACACGGATGTTCGTTTGACGCGCTTCAGACTGCAAAAGAAAGTGGAAGCAAACATCTAACAAACGAACCAATGGAGCAGGCAGAAAAGCAAGCAGTTTACAATGATGGAGACTGATTCAAGGATGATGGACGTTGGACGTGACCAAATTGAAAGACATTCTTTTTGCTTTACATGTATGGCTAGTATTATGATGTGCGTCAAATCGATAAATGATTTTGTAGAACTCTTTTCCTGCCATTGACGAGAGAAAATGCTTCCCTGCCATTGACGAGTTTTACGTCAATCTGTGTTTTAGGTGTATTACGATAGGGGAAGCCCTTACACATGTCCTGAGTGAGGTACATGATGTCAGATGCTTCAGGGAGTAAAATCTGAGAGAAACTAAGATCAACTAAGATTCTATCGTGGATAAAAATAAGAGTTATACAACCTTCCTTTAACTTAATCCCTACCATTTTAAATCTTTTAGATCTTGTCTTCACAAGAAACCAAAATAAACAAGCTTTATTTTTGTGATTTGTGTCATGGTTATTGTGTTAGATTGCACACCTAACATAGTAGGCTACCAAGTAAGCAAAATTGTCTGCAAATTTTTGGGAATTACCACCACAAAATTTGTCATTTTATCGCAAAAAATTGCCAAAATAATCATCATAAAAACAACAAAGTCAGTTTAATGTAAACTAAAAACTAAAACCTAAAAACTATTATCTTTTATGAACCATTGACATCCATATTAGGAAAAACAAATACTATGGAAGTCAATGGTTACAGGTTTTCAATAGCTACAAAATATCTTCTTTTGTGTTGAATAGCAAAAAACAAAACCTCAAACTGGTTTGGATCAAGTCAAGTTTGAGTAAAGAATATAAATTATGGTGTGAACTAACCTTTAAACTCTTGCATTGTGATTTGTATTTCAAAGAACTCATAGATTTCAAAGCAAATTTGCTACATCAGAATATTCATAAATATAGAGCTGGTTATGTTATTCAAGCAACATTAGTTTTCCAATATATACAGTAAAAGTGTTTGGCTAAAATGTTATTACTGCAATAAAATAAGATGTTGCTGCCACAGATATTCAATTCAGCCATAAACTGCAATGAACTGTTCTTTTTTTTAGTTTTGCAAAAAAAGGTGGTAACAACATGCTTTTTCAATGACCCCTTTTTTAAGCCCAATTTAAGGAAACCTTGCCAGCTGCACTGCCATAAAAATCAGTTTAAAGATTACATACAGAGAATACACAATTAAATGTTCAGTATTTTCAGAAACAACAGGTGTATTGCTGCGCTGTTGAGATCATGAACCATTGTTACAACACACTGCTTCAGTTCCAGCCTGATTTTTGGATTATCTAGACTGAGGGAAAACGTGACCCAAATCTGGACCCAAACAAACTTCCACCTCACTTCCCATCCTGCCGATTAGATTCTCTGTGCTCTACTTAAAATAATGATCTTTTAGAAAAAACAATACACAGCTTTCACTATAGCAAATCAATGGAATAAAATATTTTATGAAGACCAACCAAAATTGCAGCTGAAATAAATAAAAAATATAATAATAAAAAAACAGTATAAGCTACTTTTAAAACACTGCAATTTGAAGTATATAAAAACTTAGTAAAAAATGTAAATGTTAAATTCTGAAATAAAGGTCATTTTGCTCACATGAAATCATGAAATTTGTGGTAGCAAGCAGTTGTACAACAACCGGTGTACTTAATAAAGTGGCCGGTGAGTGTATACTGTAAATGTTTTTTTTTTATATATTGTGAAAAGATTTTTATGAAAAAGCTCCATTTTCTTTTTTTTTTTCTTTTTTTTTTTATTCAAGTCATGTCTGCTGGAGTGATTTAAAATAAAATGGTAACTTTATTTTAAGTACCAATCTGTATTATTATTTAATGACCTAGGGCCAGACTAAATCTGAAGGCATTTTTTTCTATTTTTGCGCAGAATTTTGTAAAAAATATGCAGATTTATGCGGAATGATTTTGGGATTATTGTAACTAAAAACGTAATATACGAAAAAAAAACCTTTTTTAACTTTTATTTAATGTTCATAATGCAAATCCAATTAGATCCACTTATTTGGTAAACAAATATAATATATTAAAAGACAGAAAATATTACTTTACAAACTGTATTGTAGATAAATCATATGAACATTTTCATATTAGTCAATATTATTACTGAAATTAATAAAAAAACTGAATAAATATACAAATGCATACCTTTACACAATAAATAAATAAATGATATCTGTTTATCATATCTTTGATTAATTGTATTAAAAAATAACTGTTTGTTACTGAGTTTTCTAAGATTGCAGTGTGTTTTAAATTAGAAAAACTATTTTTAAAACACTAGAATTTGAAGTACAGTTGAAGTTAATTATTAGCCCCCCTGTTTATTTTTTCCCCAATTTCTGTTTAACGGAGAGAAGATATTTTCAACACATTTCTAAACATAATATTTTAATAACTCATTTCTAATAACTGATTTATTTTACCTTAGCCATGATGACAGTAAGTAATATTTCACTAGATAAAAAATAGCTTAAAGGGGCTAATAATATTAACCTTAAAATTTTTACAAAAATTAAAAACTGATTTTATTCTAGCCGAAATAAAACAAATAAGACTTTCTCCAGAAGATAAAATATTATCAAATATACTCTGAAAATGTTCTTGCTCTGTTAAACATCATTTGGGAAATATTTAAAAAAAGAAAACAATTCAAAGGGGGGCTAATAATTCTGACATCAACTGTATATAAAAAAGCATAATGATAAAGTCTATATAGGTTAAGAACGTTAAAAATGTAAATGCTAAATTCTGAAATAAAGGTCATTTTGCTCACATGAAAGTTTACAGACGTCTTCCAAATTGTATGTGAAAATCTGGACATATCATATTAAACTTCGGAGACAATCCACATTCCATTTAGACAATCCACATTATTCTGATTAAAAATAATGAAAGAAAAATATAATAAACATTAACTATGACTTCTATCTCAATTAACGCCCAATTTAATGCTTATTAATTGTTATTAATTTAGTTTTAGGTATTAGTCTTAGGTATTTTTTATAAATACTAATACACACCCAGTATCTTAATAATAGCAAGATAATGAGCTGAATTTGTACTTATACAAAAGTGTTACCAAAATGTTTTACTTAAAATCAGATTTAGAGTGTTTATATGAATTTTAAAAAGTTGATTAGTTTTTTTACTAAAAGTTGTAAAGTTTTAGTTGATTAGAGATGTCTGACAGACTTTCTGTGGATGAACTGCATTGTTAAACAAATAAATGCATGAATGTAAGTGGGACATGGGATCTGACCTAAACGCATGCTCTAGTGAACTGAACAGCACAGCAAACAATAGCACCTTTATTAGACCACATTAATCCTGCTTTTGTTTGGCCCTTTTCTGTTTTATCCCAAATGCAAACAGTGGGATTCAACCTGAAGGATCCAGAGTGTTTGCTGTTCTCTTTGAGCAGGGCCTTTGTGACTGAGGATCTATTTAAGTCATTATTTCCAGAGATCAGTAGCCAAACATGTTGACCACTGCCTTTTAAAAAGACAACAAAGGCAATAACGTTCATTTGGCTTAAGTGATGCTTTATGTGTGCCACCTAAAAAAGTTCCTAAAATATTCCCACTGAGAGCACAATGGACCCTTTTCACATTTCCGGCTTTCTCAGTAGCGGAAGGTGTCATAGTTGGGTAAATCTAGAGCATAGTGAATGGGAGAATACAACAAAAAAACTCCACTATGGTGTTATCAAGACTTTTAGAAAAAGGAAAAAAATGTGATAATGTGAAAAGAAAAAAATGTGAAAGGAAAAAAAAGACAATGGATAAGATAATGGTAGCCAGAAGAAAGAACAACTTCAAATTTACTGTCCTGCTCATACAGTATGCATTTCAAACACTTTGCACACGCAATAATACATTTTTTGTATTTTGATATAAAGATGATAGAATACATACACACATAAATACTGTACATACACTCACTGGCCACTTTATTAGGTACAGTTAACTAGTACTGGGTTGGACCCCCTTTTGCCTTCAGAACTGCCTTAATCCTTTGTAGCAAAGATTCAACAAGGTACTAGAAATAATCCTTAGAGATTTTGGTCCATATTGACATGACAGCCTCACGCAGTTGCTGCAGATTTGTCGGGCTGCACATCGGGATGCAAATCTCTCGTTCCACCACATCCCAAAGGTGCTCTATTGGATTGAGTTCTGGTGACGGTGGGGGCCATAATAGAATACAGTGAACTGATTGTCATGTTCAAGAAACCAGTCTGAGATGATTCACGCTGTATGACATTGTGCGTTATCCTGCACGAAGTAGCCATCAGAAGATGGGTACACTGTGGTCATAAAGGGATGGACATGGTAAGCAACAATACTCAGGTAGGCTGTGGCATTGACACGATGCTCAATTGGTACTAGTAAGTCCAAAGTCCATCTTTCAGAAAATCCCAGTAGATCAGCAGATTCTGAAATACTCAGACCAGCCCGTCTGGCACCAACCACCGTGACATTTTCAAAGTCACTTAAATCACCTTTCTTCCCCATTCTGATGCTCAGTTTGATCATGACTACATGCCTAATGCATTGAGGTTCTGCCATGTGATTGGCTGATTAGAAATTTGCTTTAACAAGCAGTTGGACAGGTGTACCTAATAAAATGGCCGTATGTATAAATGTTCATACTTTTTTTCTTGTGAAAAGGGTTCATAACTGTGTTGTATATAAAAAAAATCAAGTCTTGTCTGCTGGTGTGATTTAAAAAAAACAGTAACACTTTGTTTTAAGTACCAATTTTCTTTAATAATTAATGAATTTTTATCTGGCTATAATTAGTGGCTGTTTGTTAATACTTAAAAAGTACATGTTCTGCATGATTCGTATTCTATATCCCTAATTAGGACTGGGCGATTTGGCCTAAAATCAAAATCTCTTTTAATTAAACATTTTAACTTGATTACAATTAATGAACAATTATTTTATTTATTTCATAGTTTCCGCTACATTCGAACTTCCATGGCAGGGCGCCACACCAAATTTCATCCTACCATGGCTACATTACAGCTTCTCATTCAAAGCATTTAGTCATTGTTGTTGTTTTAAATAGCGGATTATAATCACACCAAAACGTATTAAATGTAAGTGAATTATAATATAACAGCATGAACTTTTCTGTAATTGTAGTAGTGCTGTGCGTTATTTGTTTAACCCTTTAAGGTGACATGCTGACTGACTGACAGGTGCGTGATGCGTGAGGCCAGCAAACACGACGTAGCTTTCAGTTAAGATGAACACAGATTCCATAATTATACTTTATAGATAAAGGTCTATGGCTCTGCATACAATGATTTAATCTTGTTGGAGTTTATAGCCGTTTCACTTTACTTCAGGACGCATAAATGCCGCTCTGTAGGTCTATTGGAGACATTCATGAATATTCCTAACCAATCTAATAAATGTTGAAGACATATTTGAGAGCACACAAGAAAGTCTACACTTGAAGTTTTGTGCACAAACAGAAGAAATCGGCGCGCAAGCAAAGAGATTTGCATGCTCATATTACATAAATGCGACCTCGACTTCGCTCACATTTGTCATTGAAATAACGTCATAGGTAGTTGGTAGATTTATTTAAAAGGCCTGCCGCCACAGCTGGAAAAAATCCTAGAGGAAACACTGTATTTATTTAATTTTTTCCCTGATAGTACATTGAAAGGTATTGTACAGTAAATATGCTCACATATTACAGGTAAGACATTTATGAATGAAGGGTGCATTATTTGATTTTAAAAAAATTGAAAGAAACACAGATAACCTACTATCTGTTATGATCACCAGCGAACAAGCGGCTGCAGATCACTAGTTAACACACAAATTGAATTGGACTACAAATCCGCCATTATATGGACTACAAGTTCCAGTCATGCACCACACACACACACACACACACACACACACACACACTTGTTCCAGATCATGATCGATTACACTCACACAGCAGGGAGTAGGCATAGGCCGGTATAACATTCTGACGGTATGATAACCCTGGAAAAAATATCACGGTTTCACGGTATTACGGTATTGTGATTACTGCTCTAAAATATATTCTTTTTAAATGTCTGGGAAAAAACTAAAACTTTTTTCCCTTTCAAATAGAAATTTTATATTTTGGAACAGTAAACATGTCAGGCTAAATAATTCAAATAAATTATTGACTTCTGCTGTCTACATTAGTTTTTAAAACACAGATTTCTATACATCTTAAAACGACATCTTTGGATATTTTTTCTGCTGGAGGTTGGTTTTTAAGAGTTGTCTTAAAAAAAAGTGAATTAAAATTTACACATACCTTAGAAACGGTATTACAGAAAGTTTTGACGGTTTTAAAACCTTGACTTTTCTAAACCGCGGTATACCTTAAAAATGGTTATCATCACATGCCTAGCTGGGAGCTGCTCAAAGACTAATTTGATGGACTTTAAATACAGCGCGCACACACACACACAACTCTTGGCTGAGTCTTGTTATGCTGTCTTTGTAAACATTATGACGTGGTTTCTCTTGCCTTGCTTTACCGTGCTTTGACCCTAGCCTTGTTTGTTTGTTTACGTTGCCTGCTGCCTGCCTTTTGACCATCCGCCTGTTATATGACCACGGCTCTAGATTGCCTGTATACATTAGTTTGGCCCTGTGTTGACCGTTACTTGCCTGACCATTTTGTTGAATAAATCCTGTATTTGGATCCGCACTTCGTTGTCCAGCGTCCCGTTCACATGACACTATCTATGATCATTTACTGAACATTGACATTAAAAGTAGAAGGTATAGGGTATTTATAGTATAGTAGGGTATGAGACCGCGTCGGACCATGTGCATGTGCTTAACGCAGAAGTATGAACCAGCCAGAGCAGGGTCAGGTGACTCTGAAACTGATCTGGAAAAATTATACATTCTGAAAGTCGATTTCGATTACTTTTTGATTAATCGCCCAGCCCTATCCTTAATCCCAATATCTAAACCCAACCACTACCTTAATAACTATTAATAAGCAGCAAATTAAGAGTTTACTGAGCTCAAAGTCTTGGTTAATGGTTTACTAATGAAGAGAATAGTACCTTAAAATAAAGTGTGAGTAAAAACATCTTTATAAATGACTCAAAAAGTTTGTCAGATTTAAATCTTTTGCATGCACTATCCCCATCTTTATATTTCACCACCTGCCATTTCCTTCAGTGATGTTTGATGCAAAACACAACCGGCTGCTTAAAATAAGTTAAGTTCCTTATATAAACCCACTGAGAACTGTTTTGTCCTTTTGAAATAAATTTTAAGTAATGTCTGACCGTTTGTTTTATATGAGTCTTGTAAATAATTGAAAAGCTTTGTCAGATTAAAATATCTTATGCATTGTCCATATCTTTATATTTCACCACCTGGCCCTTGAGTTTTTGTGTGCGTTGCTCCATTGAGAAAACAAGTTCCCTCGCCCTCAGCAGATCAGCAGGGCGTAACAACAGGCACATGCCTCTGGGGAGTCATGGTTCTCGCATAGCAACCTATTTTTACACCCAAGAAGAGACAGAGAGAGACAGCCTATACCCAAGCAGCTGTAAATTTATGATTGAAGCCTCACGCAAGAGTGAATGGCCCAGACGATTGGTGAATCTGCAGGGACATTCAACTATTAGCAGCGTTTGTTTGCCGTTGCTAAGCATGAAGCCTGCTGGCACTGCATCTGCCCTTGATCTCTGGTTACAGGGCCATTTCACTGGCAGAAAACCCCACCCTTTTACTGCTGAGGGTATAACTTCCCTGTCTTTTGCAGAGCTATAAACAGCTCAAAGAAATGCTACCGCACTGACAGCACTAACACTTTTCAAAGCTGGCTTGTTGTGCCTGTGCTCTACTATAGAAACAATTAAAAACACCAATATATGAAAATTCTTACTGTAAACAATTTATCCATAATAATGTCCAATTTATCTGATCTTATGATGAAATGACACTTCCTTCTGGTGTTGAATGCAGGACTTCTTGAATCAGTAGTCCACCATCAAGACCCCTTTTAAATTCGCATTCAATGTATATTCACACCTGTCCTATTTGGATCAGTTTAGGGCTGCACGATTAATTGTATTTTTGTCATGATAACGATATTTGTGACCCACGATCAGTAAACAAATATCGTCATAATTTTACAGTATGAAGACCAAGCCATTATTTTAGTGAAGTTTATTTATAAACTAATTTCGAGAGGATCATGTGCTTATGATTGCTTGCAGCCGGCCCTGCATTTTTTATTTATGATTCACCAATCAGACAATGCCTAAGCCACTATAAATACCCTAGGTTCCATATGACAGCCATCTTCTTTTTGAAGAATCCCCCCTTCCACCCCTACTCCTCCTTTCCTAGATGGGTGGCATGGTGGCCCAGTGGTTAGCACTGTTGCCTCACAGCAAGAACGTCACTGGTTCTAGTCCTTACCAAGCCAGCCAACGTTTCTGTGCGGAGTTTACATGTTCTCCCCAGGCTCACGTGGGTTTCCCCCGGGTTCCCCGGTTTCCTCCCACTGTGCAAAAACATGCAACTTAAGTTAATTGACTAAACCAAATCGGCACCATAGACATGCTCCTAGTAAGAAGTTATTACTTAAGAGCAATCACTATCTGTTCATTAGCTACTACAGCAGAAGAGTTCGAGACATACCTAAGCTCAAACTCCCCTCTCGCCTTGCAAACGGGAGGGAGCCCCGGGCTCGAGGATCTTATGAGCTCAGGGCTCTCTCCCGGGACAGCATGCCAAACAAGCTTTATAATCAATCATCAGCTAAGTGTGAACTCTTGAAATGGGCCAAGTTTACAGATTGTAGCGTCACAAAAATGACATGACAAGAAATTTTCGAGGAATGTAATGTAGATTAGGTAGGAGTCTTGTGCAAACTTGGTTCCTGTTCTGTCCAAACTTCCCAAGGTAACACAACAAATGTTTTTAACCATCAAAAATGCACACAAACTGGCTGTCATCAGCAGTTATATAAGCTCAGGAGAATTCTGCTTTGCATTTTTCTATAAACATTAAGCCAACTAACTTTACTAAACTAGACAACATTTGCTTTCAGAATGAAACACTGCAGCCTAAATATTCACAGAGATTCAGCTGTTTTTATCTACACGTTTGCCAGTCATGTTGACAGAGGAGACAAAAAGAGAAAGCACTCCATGTCTGTTTTGGCTCATTTTAATCCAGTTGACAGGTTTGTGTATTCAGCCAAAAATCTTTAACATGATATAACATCAAATGTTTTTCTTATTGTTTCCCAGTTTAGATTCCAATGTAAAAAATGAAGTCATTTTGACCTTTTCCATGTGGGTATTCAGGTTTGTTTTCATCAATCTGATAATAAAAAAAAAGAAAAATCTAATGAAAAGTTTCAGTTCAATTAAACAAACTATATGAAAAGACTATCGTATGTTATGCATTAAATTATGAAATTATAGAAAAGGGTTTCCTATTAGACTCTCACTTTATTCTGTTCTACAGTTTTAATATGGAGGTTTTCAAGGATAAATTGAATGCTGCTTTGAATGGAATACATAAAAGCACATTAAAGACTATACACATGGAATAAAACATCCACAAAGTATCATATGGAAAAACATGAATGATGGGCGCTGCATAAAAGAATGAAGCAGATTTTAAAAATATAATTTGCAGATGAAAAATGGCAGAAGAATTTCCAAAAGAAAAAAGATTAAACGTACCGGGACTGTTAAAAGAACATTCTACTTTATATATATCTTTTTTCGACTCCAGCACAAAAGTTAAGATTATGAATGACGAAGTGTCAATCTATCTCTCCTATAGGCTTCAGCAGCTCGTCCTGCTGTTTATGAATGAACAAAAAGAATGCACTGTTTAGTTTTACCTCAAGATATATATAAAAAAAATATATAGCACTGAGCTGCTCAGCACGCTCAAAAAGCATTTGTTGGTTGTACCCAGGATGCACAATGAACCTAATATTGTGCATTCTTTTAATTCAATGTTTGTGAAGTAGGTTATATGAACCAATTGCAAATGTGAGGTCAGCTGAAGAGTTGGTTTTGGTGTGCTTCTAACAGAACTTTGGTATAGTTTATTTAAGGTGTGAATATAATTCAACATTAATCCAACACGTTTGTAAAAATTCTAGTGTATTTGTATAGCGCTTTTCACAACATGCTTTGCTAAATGATAAGTCTTTAATCTAAAAAAGCTTAGCTATACAAGCAAACATATACATATTTCTAACAAAGTGCCTGCTGCATAAAGAGAGGAACAGTGTATCCTACAGGTGGTTTGTCAAGCCCACTAACCTGCATGCAGCATAACTCACACATCCTACAGTTATGTGATGCATCATGTATATGCTTCACTAATAAGTCTTTAATCTAGTTTTGAACTGAGAGAGTGTGTTTTAGCCTTGGACATTATCAAGAAGACTAATACAGAGTTTAGAAGCCAGATATAGTATGAAAACACTTGACCTCCTTTAGTGGACTTTGTTATTCTTGGTACTACCAGAAGCCCTGAGTTTTGAGATCTTAAAGAGCAAGTTGGATTGCAGGGAGGCAGAAGGTTAGATAAACAGGAGCAAGATTATTAAAAGCCTAATAGGTAAGAAGCTATATTTTAATATCAGTATGGAACTTATCGGCCAGTGTAAGGAAGATAAAATTTAGGTGATATGATTTCTTGACCTGCTAAGAACTTCCTGTGCTTTTTGAGATATTAGGATCCCAAAGTTTGAGTTGTGCACTTATGGTGTCTGCCATTGATAACGAGGCATCAGCCACGCTCTCCAATGAACCACAACTCTAATAAAACCTTTATTCATGGATAAAAGAAAAGGTGTTGCAGTGTTTGATGATTTCCGTTTGTCTGAGGCAACTACTCTGTTATAACTGAAATGTGTATAATACAGGTCGGACGGTGGCTAAGTCATTAGCATGGTTGCCTAACAGCAAGAAGGTCACTGGTTTAAGACCAGGTTGGACCAAAAGGTCTTTTTGTGTGAAGTTTGCATGTTTCCCAGTGTTTACGTGAGTTTCCTCTGGGTGCTCCAGTTTCCATCACAGTCCGGGGACATGCAATACAGCTGAATTGGTAGGGGTGTTAAAATTAATTGTTTCTTCAGTGCACCGTGATGCAGACGCGGACAATTCAGTATCGATTCAGTAATAATTATAACCGTTTATTACATACTGACGTCATTTATCTCATATGCAATATGTCACCATAGTATACTATGGCGAGGCAGGTGAGCGCGAGTATTTACAAAGCTCCAACTACTTAAAAACGCAGAAGCTGTACACAATTTTACTGCGTGTGTGCTTGCTGGACAGTCTTTTACCGACACTTACAGCAGAAGCCCCTATTTCACTGCGATTGAGAGAATTAAAAGTAACTCCATTTCTCTCTCTCTCTCTCACTGTAGCCCATTTGACTGGCTGGCGTGACTTTTCCTCTCTCTGTTGTTACAGCAATACTTCTGGATACAGACACGAGTGCTTGAGTTTTCTCCATCGCGTCTATCATGGATCAGCTGTGATCGACGCTGCTGTGTTGCCAGATGTAGCTGACTGATTCCAACCCAAATACTATCCAAAACTCGCCGAAATGCCTATCCAAAACCGCCCAATCTGGCAACACTGTGTTTATCAGTGTCACTTATCGGTGAACAGTGCCTGTAAAGTAAAATATAAAATTGTGTATAGAAAGAATCGTCAATGCACTGTGATGCACTCAGATATCGAATTAAACCTAATCGATGGCATGATAATCGTAACTGAACCGAACAGTGAGACCAGTGTAGGTTCACACCTCTATGAATTGGGTAGACTAAATTGTCAGTTGAGTGTGAATGGGAGAATACATGGGTGTTTGGGTTGGGTTTGGGTGTGGCTGGCTTGAAGGCCATCCACTGTGTAAAACATCTGCCAGAGAAAGTGGCAGTTCATTCCACTGTGGCAACCCCTGATAGGGCAGGGACTCAGCTGAAGGACTAAGCTGCATGAGTCTACATTTGGTTGGCCATCTACAATGGCTGGCACGCATGCTTTTGTTATGGTTCACTTGCAAAAAAGGCAGTATAAAAGTCAAGTGCAGCAAATAAATATATATTTTTTTAATGATCCTCACCAAAGCAAGTAAACTAATGCTGAGTTCAGACTGCATTATTTTTCAAAGTAGTCGTGTCACAGATGTTTTCATGCTGCATGATAATCCGGGGTATTGTTTCATCACAAAATCACTATTTTGAAACTTCTTAATGAAGCTTAATTAACAAAGCCAGTAATACATGAGAAAATACCTAGAAAATAGTTTCATTGTATCTCGGTATTGTACTGCTTTAAAATTATATTAAGTTATTTTTAAATATCTGGGTAAAAAAACTATTTTTTTTACCCCATTGAACAATATTTTTTCAGGAAATATTTATACTATTTTGTAACAGTAAAAATGTAGGGTTAAATAATTTAAATATATGTTGGGTTAAATAATTCAAATAAATCATTGACTTCTGCTGTCTTTGATAGTTTAACACAGACTTTAGGAAATTTTAGGGATTTTAAAACTTTAAAACTAATGCTAAGTTCAGACTGCAGGATCTTCAAAGTAGTCGTGTCACAGATGTTTTCACGCTGCATGACTATCTGGGGTAGCGTTTCGTCGCTGCTGTGTTTACACTGCAAAATAGATCGGCGACAGGTGGTTTCCAAGCGGCAACCTCCCGCTCTCCCTCAGGAAGCCCATACATAAGTAACTGAAACTGCAATTCATCGAAATTCCGCTAGTCCTGGCTCCATAATAGAGCAAATTTTGATTATGCCCACTGTTAAAATGGCCAACTTTACTGCAGAAAAAAAGGTGTTTACAGCCTGGTACAAAGAACGATTTTGGTTCATATAGCTAATATCATCCTTCATGACAACTGTGAGGGGGGTGATTTTTTTTATAACTTATCCATTTCCTTTATATTAAGTTATATTATTTTTGCATAATTAAGGGCGTGGCCACATGAGTGACAGCTAGCTCTCACTGGTCGCCGTCACGTCACCTCAGCTGATTAGCCGCTGATCTCGGCATATTCATCATACTTTTGTGTTGTTTTATGTGGCTTTAGAGTCAGTTGCCTTTTGGAATTATTTCTTACAATTATCAGATGATAAGGCATGCTGCGTGCACTTAATTGTGCTCACAAACCATTCACAAGGCCTCCATTTCCCAGGTGAGTGAAATTATATACTTATACCATCTCTCTAAATTAATTTGTTTTATTTAAGATCTTTTTTTATCATTTATAATGTTCTTTAGACCTGTAATGCACTCCAGAATCTGACAGATTTATTAGCTGTAGGTTCTAGAACAGTCGTCTGAAGTGTTGTCATACAGTGTTCTGCCTGGATTTCTTCAATAGCCCTGCATTTACTAACACACACTATATCCAAAGTGTTTGGAAATAATTCGCACTTTCCTCCTGTTGAAAAACATCATAAGAACGATGCTTATAGTGGCTCAATGTGTAATACATTGAGCCACTAAGCATTGTGCTTATGACATTGCTTATGAAACAGTGTTTTTAAAAGTCTAAACACTTTATTGATATAGTGTACAACCAAGCACATGTGGTCAGAACACAAACGAGTCGCAGGTAATGAAGTATTCAGTGTTTCTCATGCATCTGTAGCTCCGCTCACGCTGCGCCTCTTTGCCCTTTTATGGTATGCCCCGGTTGGTGCGATGACACCGTAACAAAATGGCGACGATTGGCCATGCCTACAGGTAGCTTCTTTTGGGTTCTTCAAAAACCTATGGGTGACGTCACGGATACTACGTTCATATCTTTTACAGTCTATGGTGGTTTCACACTGCATGACTTTACACCAGGAAGAATCGCCAACAACTTTGTCTCGGTCTGCAAACAATGTCTCTCACAACCAAGCACACGCAGTGATATGGAAACAACGTGAGGTCATGTGGTATATCTTTAGTTTTTTTAACCACATAATGAGAAAGAAGCTTTAGTGTGGTAGACAATGTACTTTTTTTGCTCACCTGGCCTTTGAAGGGAATTAGCAATGTCTCTTAAACTTTTTTTCTTTTTCGACCCGGATGTGGTATTGCTCAGATGACACGTCAAACAGATTTGGGTGCCCCTGACAAATTTACACTAGTTTTTCCTCATTTTCTTGGGACCAAACAGACTGAAAATAAGCACTTTTAACTTCTTCCCCAACCTCCCGCTGGCCTGCAGATACCCACACTAGTGAATGCTGCTCTCTCATTGGCTGTAGGTAATTGCCAATGTTATTTTCAATCAGCACACATTTCACACGGCATGATTTGAATTACCGACAGGTCCAGATATTTAGCATGGCAAACATTTCACGGGTGTCGGCAACTCTCCGGCGATTCTCTCATATCGCGTGTTTAACAGTTCACAATGTGTGATTGTTACTCATGTGCATGAGCACTGATACGCCAGTGATTTCAGGCATTTGTCGGCTGCATGAGTCTAAATTTGGAGTCTACACTTCGTTTTCACACTGAAGTAAAGCAAATTAAAACAAAAAAACATGATCCTGACCAAAGCAAGTAAACACAAAGCAAGTACACTAACACAATTTGCTGGTATGAATCCACCCTCAGATTAACATTCACATCTATCATATAATGACCAGTAATTGATGCATTCATTTTCTGTAATCAATATTCTATAAGAAATTAAAATATTTTTCATGATAGCATACACTGATTTTCTAACTGTCAGTTTAGTCTCTTAGATCAAGCAGTAAGGAACAAATGAGTACATGAATGAAAAGTGAGTAATAGTTTTTGCTTTTCATATTGAATTATTGAGTGGTCACGGTGCATATATATGCTGTAAGCAACATCTAAAATCTAAATCTGAAGGTGTGTTGTATCTTTTAGAGGGTCACTTGCAGTAATTTGAAGCATTCAAATGTCAAAGACAGAGGCATATGTCATGGTCTTGGATTATGTGATGAATTAAAGTTTTATTGCAATTTTATTGTTTGAATTAACATAATTTTATTCATTCATTCATTTTCTTTTTAGCTTAGTCCCTTTATTAATCCAGGGTCGCCACAGCCAAATGAACCGCCAACTTATCCAGCACATGTTTTACACAGCGGATGCCCTTCCAGCTGCAACTCTTCCATCTCTGGGAAACATCCACACACACTCATTCACACTCATATACTATGGACAATTTTAGCCTACCCAATTCACCTGTACCGCATGTCTTTGGACTGTGGGGGAAACCGGAGCACCCGCAGGAAACCCACACGAACAAGGGGAGAACATGCAAAATCCACACAGCAAAAGAACATGCAAAATTCAGCGACCTTCTTGCTGTAAGGCGACAAGATTAACATGATTTCATTGCAATTTAATCAAATGGTCGAAAGTAGTATAATGCAATACTCAAACAGATTAGTTTATTTGTGAAGTTCAATAGTGTTAGAGTAATGCAGTAACACAGCAATGTTATTTTACAGTAACTGTATGCATTAGCTTGTGACGATCGTGAGAAAACAATGAGACAGATCAATATCATATCAAGGTATCCAAACAGTTGCTGCCTGTCTGATAAATGTGCTTCTGTGCCTCTGCATGTGACATCACTTACAGTACAACCACCACCCGCACTTTCCACTACAGGATGTCACTTGCTATTGACAAATCGCTCACTTTGTCAACTGGGAAACGCTGCAGTCAAGCACTGGAAGTTGTATGTAGGTGAGGGAAAAAAAGAACCACAAGTCTGTGGCTACGAAGAAAATGAACACAACACATGGTCTGTTATTACAGGGTCTTTCCCCACAGAAAACCACCAGATTAAGACACTTAAAGTAATGTGGTCTGAAGCATTACGACAGCCATATTACAGTTTTTCTCTATTGGTTTGGCTCATTTCTTGAAACAGGAATTACATTCTCAATACTCTAAGATTGTCTTACAGTTCAGCACAACACTATAGCTCACTCGCAAAAGCTCATATCTTTCCCAAAACGGTTCATTCATGTGTCAAAACAAAATTTCCTTCTCATTTAAACAGTCAGTGCCCCCAAAATCCTTTGTCCTTTTGGCATTGTGTAACCACTGCAAGTCTAAATGTTTAGATGTTTTGTCACTATGACAGAGGACCATTGAAATATCCCTCATGTCCACCTTTCAGTCTTAGCCCAGTTTTTGAAATGTTTTTTTTTTGTCTTTTGACAGAATGCAATTGTGTAAAAACTAATAAAATAAATTGATACAATAAAAAAATTATGAAAAATAAGAATTTTCAGTCTGATCGCACGAGGAAATGTAACTATTTTACGTTTTGTCAGTTCAATGGCTGATTCAAATGTGTTCATTTGTACAAAAATGTACAATATTAAAAAGAAGGTGTGTCACCCAACCACACCCCTAAACCCAACCTTCATTGGGGGATGAGCAAATCATACTAAATTGTATGAATGAGATTGTACAAATTCATCCAAATTAGCCACTAAATCAAAAAGTTATGAATTGCCATGAGATACTGTTGAGATTTTAGGTTAAGAGTAGCCTCCAAGGTTTGACATTACACATTGCATTCATGCTGCCAATGTAATTGTAACTATTATCAATCACACATATAAAGTAATTAACATACATCAGAATAAAATAGTACAGCATAATATACTGTAATATAAACACACAAACAAAAAAACATTGAAAAGTATATGCAGCCTACAGTGCTTGATTGGTCATCTGAGATGTGTGAAATTCCTCCTTTGTTAGTCAAGTTCTAGTTTTACCTGACTGTCAGTTGCTGTAATAAACGTATCAAATGTTCCACAGAGTCATATATGATATTCATGGTATTATGTTTTGACTAATTTTGACAATTGACTATTTTGACTATTGTGCATGTGATGACTTATACAATGAAATGACGCTGACACATTTTGGATCGAACAACCATTGAACTGAGAATCAACAATCAGTTTAGATCAACTAGATCTATTCACTTGGAAATTGTGCCAAATGTAGGCTACTTGTACTTAATCATTTGCAAAGATGTACTTACAAATTTGCAATTTGATTAAATGGATGAAAAAATAATTTCTGTTGTGAACAATTGCCAAGTGGTTGGGATGTTTGTCCATGTTGTTTTGAGAATGTAATTCCTGTTTCAAGAAATGAGTCAAACCAAAGGAGAAAAACTGTAAAAGATGAATATGGTGAAAAAATATGTTAAATGTGTTAAATTATTATTATTTTTTTACTTTATTTTATTTATTTATACAGGGACAATGTGCAACATGACATGTTGTGCCAGAGTTAGCAATAAAGCTAATTTACATCTGTAGTCCCTGGGTAGGAGGTCGTAAACAAATTTAACAGTAAAAAATAATACATTATACACTTTACATATAGTAAAACTTAAAAAAGAATTTTTAAATATAGTACATTTATAGATATCAAATAGCACATCAATACAACACATGCTAAATATGTGCTAAATATGCTAAATTCTATATGTTTTTGTTTGAAAGAACAGGTGCATTTTGATACTATTATAGAATTTACAAATAGTTGGAGTGTTTTAAAGAGCCCCTATTACACATTGAAAAGGGTCATATTTCGGTTTTATGGGTCTCTAACAACATACTGATATGTATGCAAGGTCAAAAAACACGTTCATGGTCTTATAATGTGCATTTATTTTTACCTAATTATCCCAGCGACTCCCATATGAATCGTTCAGCGATTTATTTGCTCTCAAACCCCTGCTTAGCGTGAAGCTAATCTGCGCTGATTGGACCGATTGGACCGATGACAGCCTGTTGCCATTGGTCGACAGCGTTCAGCGCGAGACAGTAAAATGGCCAGCCTGGTTTATCAAGCCCGCAGCCGCGGGTCGCCAACATTGGTATAGGATCCGATCGCAACGGACGCTCGAAACACGCTTCAAAGTAAACTTACTAACACCACAGTAAACAGTACCCAGTTCTCAACAGTGTTATTCAGACACCTCAGCGCCAAAAGCAGTGCAGTTAAACACTAGCACATGTATGACATACATTCAGTTTTAATCCACATAGCAGCAAAAGCTAAACTATTCTGAACCTTGACCGCTGCACGTGTGCAGGATCAGCTAACAGTGGCCATAGCAACGACAAACGGTAGTGGAACGAGCTCACAAACGCATTTAAATCTGTAAACAAAGCAGCACGCGTCACGTTTACAACGTTGCATTAGACGCGATATGAGAATATAAAGAGTTAACCTCATACAGTACACGCGGTTACTAGTAACAAAACATGTAGATCATTTCTATTTGCAATCATTGCTGTGGCACCTCGTCCGTGAACTGCTATATGTTCTAAGTGCTTACCTGTACTCTGCTTTTCTAAACGATCACATCCCCAGCCGGGAGGTTGTAGCATCCTCTGTCCTCTGACAAGCTATCTCTGGGGGCTCCCGCTCTCCATTCGCAAGCCTTTTCAGTGCTGCTCACCAGCCCGAAGCCCAGCGTTCAGCAGCCTGCTGGTGTACCTAATATTTTGTCCTTATTTTGCCTGCACCCCTGGTGTCTTGTCTGACCATTACAAGATGGAGGCAGAAACTAATGCATGAGCTGTGTAGTGATAGATCATCCATTGTAAGCGTGCAGATTTCTGAACGACTCCTTTCCCCTCACACTTCCAACAATATCCAGGTAAGCACAGCGTCTTCATAAGCGTCTTGCTGCTGTGTTAGTGGGCGGGGCCGCAGGTTTGAATTTTGTCGGGTCTGCGCGCGCAACCATTATGTTTCATAACGACGTCACGCCGAAACGGCTGAAGATTCGTTATCAAGACGATTCATTTAAACCACTATGAGTCGACTCTTTTATAGATGATTCAATAGTTTTAAAAACTGTCCACTTTCAGATTTAAGCTTTAGCTGGATATTTCACTTCACTAAGAGCTGTGTTACACACTACATGGAAGGTCATTTTCAAAAACCCATAATAGGGGCTCTTTAATTACTCGCCCTCGCCTTCGTCGCCCTAATATTCTCCGCAACATAGCGCATATGAGATAAATTATGTCACTATCTAATAACTGGTTATGATCTATTACTGAACTGATACCGAACTGTCCATGTCTGCATCACAGTGCATTGAAGAAACAAATAATTTTTACTGTAATTTGTATAGCACTTTTCACAATATACTTTACTAAAAAGAAAAGTCTTTAATCTAGTTTTGAAGTTGAGAGAGTGTGTAAGAGCCTTAGACATTATTAGGAAAGACTATTCCAGAGTTTAGGAGCCAGATATGAAAAAGCTCAACCTCCTTTAGTGGACTTTGAAATTCTTGGTACTACCAGAAGCCCTGAGTTCTGAGTTTATTAAGAGTGAATTGGATTGCAGTGAGACAGAAGGTTGGTTAGATAAACAGAAGCTTGATTATTTAAAACTTTACAGGTAGGATGCAATATTTTATAATCAATATGAAACTTAACAGGTAGCCAGTGTAAGTGTAACTGCAGAATATAAACACAACACATGGTCTGTCATTAAATATTTTTCCCCATAGAAAACCACCAGATTAAGACACTTACAGTAATGTGGCCTGAAGCATTAGGACCGTCATATTAATAGGTTAAATTCAGTATAAATAGTATTCTTGATGAATAGTGAATGCTCAAAATATGCTAAATTCCTAGATAGATTTTCCTCACACAGAAATAAAGTATTCAGTTTATGTGGCTCCGTGCGTCAATACACGTCATATTAAAATTTGAAGATGGTGTACAGTAAATGAAAAATATTCAGGCAAGAAGATAAGCATAGAATATGAATGCAGTGTATTTAAGTTACAATTCAATTTTTTAAATAGAAAATCAGTATTATGAAATAATGATTAATAAAGCTTCATTAATGAAGCCAGTAATACATGTGAATCCATTATGACAGTGGTTCTCAAACTTTTTTCACTAAGTACCACCTCAGACAAAAAATAGTCTCTCCAAGTACCACCATAATGACCAGTATTGAAATACAGTAGTGTAGTGGGCCTAATTAAGCAGCTACAGCACTGCACAGTTAAAAAACGAGACAGATTAATTCCTATTATTAAGAATATATATTACTGTTAGCCACTTTAAACATTATAAATAGTTTGAACATTAATTGTGCTTGCAGACAAAAACAAAATAAAAAAACTTCACTATTTAAATTAGAATGTGCTTTTAAAAGTGAATTAAAAATGGCACTGTTCTTAAAAAGTCAAAAGAAAACTGCCGTAGGCTACTTGTAAAGTATTAATGTATAGCTTATTCATCAAAACCTGGACCTGATAAATATAGGCTACATATATATATATATATACAATTTTTTTTAATATTTTATACATTTTGAAAGTTTTGCAAGTTGCAATTTTGAAGTTGCATGTACAGATGACATATTTGTATATCTTTCAAATCTAAACTTGTATTTAAATATACGATTTGGAATTACTTAAATTAGAAATTCATTTACAGCCGGCCTATATGTGTCGGAAAAGCGAGTGATTAAATGCATACAGTGCTTTACCAATTCACATGTGCGGTATTTCTGCGATCTGGTGCAAATGAGATCACATAAGTGAACCGTGAAGTTCGCGTTAACCGTGCAGTATTTAAAGTTGAAGTATTAAAAGAAAAACTACCTTGCATGAATATAATAAACTCTAAATTTGAGGCTTTTGTTTACATAAAACTTAAAATTGCCTTTAAAAATGTGAGACGTTTACCCGAATTTGTTGAGCTTTGAAAACTTGTCAATTTGGGAGATTGCAAACTTATATCAGGGTTTTTCCTGGATGAAAATTTATGAGAATTATCATCAAATTTTTTACCATCTACGCCTTTTAACAAAAATGAGGCACGCAGTCACAGCTACTGACAGATGCCAATTGATGCCTTATTTATTGTATCTATTTTATTGAGAATCATTTATTCATAAATTTTTCTTCAGTTTAGTCCCTCATTTATCAGGGGTCGCCACAGCAGAATGAACTGCCAACTATTCCAGCATATGTTTTACGCAGCGAATGTCCTTCCAGCCACAACCCGGTACTACATATCCGACCAAAATGGTCAAGCTCTAGCATCTTTACTTGTTATTATTTCATCATAATAATAATAAAATAAGGATGTTCACAATACAAATTACAGTGAACTCCAAATGAGCTCTCATCTCCTCCACCAGCTGTGGGAAAAAGCCATTATAATGACACAGATCACTCCGCCTAATTATGCCAAAGTCCTTCGGAAAAAAAGTGATTGACAGGTGGTAAATTGTGTGTAACTTTATTCATGGTTTGGTTATGGGTAAAGCAAAGACCATGCGGGTCAGGTAGTGAAAACGGTAGGCTGCAGTTTATTAATTCATTATGGATTAATTGATATTTCACAACAACCACCCCCACCCCTGCCTATGACGACGATGCCATCGTCCATCGTGATGTTTCACATTAGACATTGTGCAATGTCAAATTGATCAACATCGCCCAACCCTAGTACTGTGTTCTATACTGTACATTGTATAATGGAGATCCTATTATTTTTGTCAGGTTATATTTTTATAGTTTCATTATTTTGTTAACTGCTTATTTAAATTATGGTTTACTTACTGTATAAAGGGGAGTAGAACATATGTAGGATAAGTTGGTGGTTCATTCCGCTGTGGCGACCCCAGATTAATAAAGGGACTAAGTCGAAAAAAAATGAATGAATGAATAAACATCAAAGGCTGTATCCAGACAAAACTCAAAGTGAAACTGAAATGTTGCCTACTGGAATATTGAAGAACTTTGTCCTTAACAAGAAAGTAAAAAAAAAAAAAAACGTTAACCTGTTGCTAGACTTGTCATGCAGTTTTTCTTTCATATTTGGTTTTGTAAATGTATTCATTTTTAAGTGAAATTTAGCTATGTAGGTCTATATATTTTAGTCTTTTTATTTATTAAATTTTACTATGGTGATATTTTAAATTCAACTGAACAATCTTTTTTGGGGTGCGTTACAGGCTAATGGTTAATGTTTGGTTAATAAGCGCCATTTGTCATTGGAACAATATTCAAAATAAACAACCTTAAATTTTTGGGTTAATTTGCTTTGTGCTATTCTATGCCGCTGAGGAGTAAAAGACTGTTTGCAGCATGAACCAGTGAAGAATAATGATGTGTCGATCAAAAATGATGTAAAAGTCACATGAATTCCTATGTAACCATTCACACTGTGGTCGGACTGCAAAACATCAGACCTCTATCTAATTTAATACAACATATGAAAGTGGCACAAATTGAATTGAAAAGATCAGATTCCATGTGGTTTGGGCTGTTCACACGGTCATGACAAAAACAGATCTGAGTCACGTGTGGGCAAAAAAAAAAACAATTTGGGCCACATTTACCTGAAGTGTGAACGTAGCCATTTAGGTATGGGACGATAATCGGTTTCAAGGTATTTCACGGTTTGAAAAAGTCAAGAATTTAAAACTGTATATACAATTACACCATTCATGCGATATATGCAAGTTTTTTTGTTTTTTTCTCATTTTTTTAAGAGTTTATTTAGTTTTTTAATAATCAGCCAATACGATCTTATTGCAATTCGTAACTATTAGATTTAGTGGCTAATTTATATGAATTTGTATGATCTCATTCGTACAATTTAGTATGATTCGCTCATCCGCCAATGATGGTTTACCAACATCCAGCAGACACACAATGTCATAAGACGTTAAAATTAGGTTACATTTAGGTCGTCAGTGTCTGACAATGATATTTTGAAGGACAATATTAACGTGAAATGAAGTTGATATTTGGTTTATTTAGGTTGTCTTAGAAAGTGACCAAAACCCAATGTTGAGCCAACATATTAAAATAATGTCATATTGATGTCCAATACTGACATTTATTCGTCAGGTATAGCAACCAAAATTCAACGTCTGATAGATGTCATATTGGTCATGTCTACACAGCGTCAAGCTATAGCATTATTAGACATTGATATTTTGTTGTTTTTAGGTTGTTTTGGAAAGTAACCAAAATGCAATGTCTGTCCACTGTTGAACATTGACATCAGCCTGACGATGGGTTTTGATGTCAAACCAATTTTCATTTCCAATGAAAATGCAACATCACACGACGTTGGGGTACAACGTCAATCTGACGTCATGTTGACATTCTGTGCCTGCTGTGATGCTCCGAACCTGAACAGTGCAGTGGCTTACTTTATATCCAAAGAATAGAATGATATCCAAAGATGCCTTTTTAAAGTTGTTGTAATGTGAAGCGGACGCTGACAAGGGAGTTGAGGATCCAAATGCAGGGTTTATTATACAGAGATGGTCAGGCAAGCAAGGTCAACACAGGGGCAAACAGATGTATGTAGGCAAATCCAGAATCGTAGTGAAATACACAGGCAATAGTCAGTACAGGCAGGCAGCAGGCAACGTCTCAAAGTGAGCCATATATATGTGTAGTGTAATCAGTCCATGAGCAGCATCAGCTGTGTGAGTCTAATCAATGGAGACTTGGAGCAGGTTTGTGTGTGTGTGTTGCATGACTGGATCTTGTAGTCCATATACCGGCAGATTTGTAGTTCTATACGATCGGTGTGTTTACCAGCAATCTGCTAGGATTAGATCATTGGTGATTGTGACAGATGTAAAGAAATCTGTGTTTTTGAAACAAATAAAGATAGCAGAAGTCAATGATTTGTTTGAATTATTTAGCCTGACATGTTTACAGTTCCAAAATATTTTAATAGTTTCTTAAAATAAAATATATTGTGTTCAGTGAGAAAAAAAGTATTTGTTTTTTTACCCTGACATTTATTTTAGAGCCGTAATCACAATACTGTGATGCCATGAAACCGTGATATTTTTCTCCAAAGTTATCATAGTGTCAGAGTCTTATCCTGGCCCATGTCTAGTCTCATTGCTATTGAAATAAATGCTACAACATTTGCCGTAAAAGTAAATGATTTACAAAAATGATATGATATAAAAACTGCTAGGGTATTTCACAATACAACATAACAGGAGACGCCTCACTCCTCACTCCCTCAGTCTATTCCACAATGCCATTCTTTCTCTATCCAAACACCCACAGATGGAAAGAGAGAGCAGGGGATTGTTCCATGGCTGCTGGAACAAACACAGTCAGTTCTCCAGGGAGACGGAAAACTCAGACCCTCTGGTACAAACACACTCTGGGATTCAGGGCCAATTACTCACTCTCCAAAGAGAATAGGAAAAGGTGATGGAAAGAAAGAGGTGAAAGAATAGATGAAGAAAGGTGCTATTCAGTTTAAAAATAAGAACAAGCCAGCAGGATTTGTAATGGAGCTGAAAATGTATAATGTTATGTCTACAGAATCTCAAGACAACCCTGACACAGTTTAAAAGCAGTGAAGTTTTATGAAGGAAATAAAAAAGGAAGAAAATGACATATTCCAGCCGTTCATGGCTAAAATTCAATGCATAGAATTGCAACCCAGGCTCATTATACTGTAGATATGTACAAGAGCTGCACGATATTGGACAAAAACTGATTTTTAGCGATTTTTAGTTTGAATATATGAATATAATTTCACAAGATCTTGTATAACTCTATTTGGAATTAATTAATAGGTTTACATTGATTGGGATTATTTTATAGAGGAGTATCTGCATAAAGTACAATACAACAAATACCATTGCACAAAAGTACAATTCAAGAAATACATCAATTTTATGGCTTTCTGTAGAATCTAACAGTATTGAGGTACAGAAATGTAATAATAATATACAAAATAACACTGTATAGTGTAGAGTCTTTATTGTATAAATAATAACATACAATTAATTTTGGTTTATAAACTGTTATAACCTCTTGGTTTAGGTTTGCTTAAATTGTACACAGTCACAGGTCTTAAAAACACATCCAAATGAAAATCATTCACTCTATTTTAGGGTTAAACTTTGTGATGACTCCACAAATCATCATATTATGTGATAATACATACCGCTATACATTTCTAGAGATCATGAAACACATCCCAGTAGGTGTTTTTTTGCAGTTTTTGTTTTTGTGAATCCACCAGAGGCTGCTGTGTATGTTTTTTCAGATCTCAAATTTCTGTCGCGAGTACCATTCCCGCCTGCTGTTCTCGTGTAATTCCACCAGAGGTCGTTGTCGACTGATTCACTGACTGACTGAATGACTGACCGACCGATCAGTCTCAAGTAGGGATGCACCGATACCATTTTTTTTAAACCGATTTGATCTCGATACCAAAATTCTGAGTATCGACCGATCCCGATCTGATCCCGATACTGCACCGTTTTTTTTTTTTTGTTGATGTTATTTTTTTTTTTACCTAATACAGTTTCTATAATTCTGGTGCTCAAATAATATATCTTCTTTAGTAAAAATAACAGACCTATGGCCTACATTTATATGACAGATGACACAACTAAAAACATAATGCTTGCTATTAGGCATGCTCATTTCGGTTTATTTTACCAGCCGACAACCGCAGCTCGTTAACCGAATATTAACCGTTAAAAGATCAAAATTAAAATATTATTTAATAAAAAAAATAATTGAGGTTTCTATTTTTGTGACATATTAAATATTTTAAAATACTGATTTGTTTGAACATGTGAACAGCTGCATACAGAACATAACAGAACATCTTCACGCATACACCTGCAGCGCTTCCAGCATAGAAAAAAAGAAGAAACTAAATAATAATAATAAAAAAACAGGCCTGTCCTAGATATTTTTGCTTAAATGACAAATTACAAAACAAAAACACTGACTGAATCCTTTTTAAGAACCGGCATTTGCAGTTTTTTTCCAATCATGCTTTTTTCGTCCGTCAAATAAAAATATCAGGCAATATCGATCGCTCCACTGAAAATATGCATTTGATTAATGCTTCGTTGTTATGCCACAAAGCCCCTTTTAACATTTATAATAGAAGTCATTAGTTTAAAGATTGTCATAATGACTTATTTCCTCCGTCTTACTCGCAATCAGCATCAGCGCTGCTTTGTGTCAACTCGTCTGTCAAACTGCAACTAGAAATATTCTTCTTTAATTTTCCTTCTTTGACAAAATACGTCTGTAGGCAAGTGTTATCATGCCGCAAATTAACAAATATTTGTTGCACATCAGGGGCCGATCACATCGAAGGCGCGTTTCCGTAGCAAAAATGCGAGGCGCACCGCAGCACACTGCCTTTATGTTGACAAGAAAAAAGAAGCGCGGTGCTCTTTTTTATGTCAGGAAACGACTGAATCAGCTGGTCTATTGCGCGCTAGTGTTGCTGTCCATGTTGTTATAATTGTAATATACAGAATAACATTATGATACTGCAGGCACTTAAACAGAAACCCTGCTCTGCTTTCATTTGATTGATGAATAAAAAAAAGGCTACTGAAGTAATGCACTATTCCGCTCAGGGTTGAGATTTTATTTAAACCACGGTCACACTGGCGCAACAGCATAACATGAGGCGCGCAGGGCGCATAAGCAGCGCAAAACCATTCAAAAAATGCCCTTATCAACGCAAAAAGTGCGTTCGGTGATCAGCTCATTAATCGGTTACAAACGCACCATTTCAGTTAATGGTTGATCAGTTATTTTGAGCATCCCTGCTTGCTATAAACTATGGGCTACATTATTTGAGCATTCATTATGACATTGATCTGATCTGTTGGGGTTCAGCTTATGTTTCTTTTTTTAATATTAGGATTCTTCTTTGAAATCTGTACTAGGCTACCACTATTGAACCTAGTCGTTGGTAAAATAACCTGCATTTTAGCAAAGCCTAATATTTCCTGCAGGTTTGAAGCAGACTAAACTAAACTGTCTGGGGCCAGTTTTACTTAATAAACATTCCCTCACCTAAACTCGCCGCGGGTTAGACGGAGAAACTGAAAGCATGTCTAAAAAAATATTTTTTTGGCTGAAAAATTATCTTTTTGACACAAATTTCCTTTGGTATAATTTGTTGGTTATTTAATGTATTTTTTGTTAGTCAGATATCTACAAAATAAATAAGAATGTTTGAGGTAAAGTTAAAAACAAGGTCCGCTTATGCTTCAGTGCACAAACTGACAAACAGGTCTGTTAAATAAAATATTAATATAAATAGAATGACAGTACAATGACAGAGTAGCCTATATTAGGCTAAATAATTTTCTGTTAATGACAATTCATATGCGCCCATCAGTTTCACTTTTATTAATTCAATCAACTACATTGACCACAATGAGTCAGGCTTTACAAGCAGCACTTAACGTATTCACCTCGAAAGAATAAACTCAGTCGGAAGAATAGAGTACAGAAACTCTTTATGAGAACAATTTTACGGAGCGGCGCATGACGCTTCTGCGCAGACGGTGCGCTTGATGAAGCGCTTGATGCATGCGCGCAGCCCTCCGGTATCTGCGGACACTTTCAAAACATCAGCACAAAGGGAAGAAATCAGTGCGTTGAGGATCTGTCCAATGTATTATTGAGCCTTTTCTAATTTAAACTTTCAGCTAGGCCTACTTTGTGTGTGAAGAGTAGGTAATAGGTCTATCACTCTTTTCTGATTGCGATCTGCTGGTCTAACAGACACAGCGTAGCAAGATTCAAAAACAGTAAACTCCATGTTACGGGTCAAAATGAACCCATTTAATGCTAAACTAAATGAATTTCTCCACTGATTATTAAAACTAACAGGAACAATTAGTCTGGGAGAGTTTTTTCGTGTTGTCATGAACGCGACACGCAGTTTGAATTGTGAATGAATGGAGAATGATTGACAGGCACAGAGGCGGAAAGCGTTGAGCTAAACATGAATTTAACCACGTGAATATTCATCTGTACTTCACATTAAACTATAAAATTGCTTCAGAACATTTGGAATATAGTAGGCCTACATGACAACTTTCTAATGTCTTACAATAGGCTACCTTCGTGGCTTTTGTTGGCTTATAAATTATATACACAGAATATAGCGCACGCGCAAGATCGAATTTGGATTGGCACCAGCTGACCGATACCCGATCCAGCAAAAATATGTGATATCGAACTGATATCCCATCCAAGTATCGGAATCGGTGCATCCCTAGTCTCAAGTCCACCACCTTACATGGCAAGCTACTGAGCAAACTGGTAACAGCGGAAAACCCATCCATGTGGAGGTAAGTGGTCAGCTGGTAACGCGAAAAGAAACAGAAGCCGTCGGTGGCGTCATACCGACGCGGAGCATTCGTTTTAAAGACGAAATGCAGCCAAATGTTGCTCTGGCTACATAATTTGCGATCTCCAGAAATGTATACAGAGGTACGTTTTCACAATGAGCATGTGTTGCAGAATAAAGTTTTAAAGAAGCTGGCTAAAAAGGCCTCTCATACTTTAAAGGCACACTTCACCAAAAAAATTAAATTCTGCCATTATTTGCCAACACCTTACAGTTTAAAGTTAAGACACTGAAGCACTTGAAGTGGCAAATGCAATCTACAAAGATACAGGTGTTCTTGGAAGAGATGGGTTTTTAGTCGTTTGAAGGATACCAGTGTATCCGCAATCCGAGTGAGAATGCGAAGGTCGTTCCACCAACATGAAACATTGAATGAAAAGGTTTTAGAAAAAGTGACTTATAGCCTCTCTGCAATGGTACCACCCTCTCTGCAAAGATTACACCCTGACTGGAGGCTCCTGGAGGGGGTGTAGACCTTCAGCAGAGGGTGGAGGTAAGAGGGTGCAGTGACAGTGACTGTCCTGTAAACAAGCATCAGTGATTTGAACTTGATTCGAGCGTCAACTAATAACCAAGGCAAAGAGCTAAAAAGAGGTGTTACATGGACTCTCTTTGGCTCATTGAAGAGCAGACGAGCTGCAGTGTTCTGGATCATCTGTAGAGGCTTGAGAGTGCAAAATGGGAGACCAGCTAGAAGAGCATTGCAGTAGTCCAGCCTTGAAATGACAAGAGCTTGGACTAAAAGTTGAGCAGCATGATCTGTTAAGCTGGGTCTAATTTTTCAGATGTTAAAAAGTGCAAATCTGCAAGATGGAGCCGTATTAGCAATATGTTCTTTGAAAGACATCTGATCATTTCAAGATTCCTTACCAAACTACATGGGGTAATGGTGGATGGTCCCAGCTGAATTGAAAAGTTATGTTAAATGTGTGATTTTGCAGATGCAGAATGTGTGAAGTTGCAGTTGTTACTTAGATGCATATAATAGTGTTCACAAAAACTGGGAAAATCTAACAAAGTGCTTAGCTCTTACACATACAGTCTATTGATTATAGTTTCACAATGACTATGAATACTATGAAAAATTCATTTCAATTATAAACATCTATATTTTTTTAGGGAGTTGTACCGCATAACCTGAGCAACTCATGCCATGCCAAATGATTAAATTTTAAGTAGAGATGCACCAAATTTTTGTTGTTGGTGATTTTAAAGTCATGCAGTGTGAAACCTCCTGTCGCAGATTCATCCTACAGTGTAGAAAGCACCGACAGAATGCTAAACCAGATAGTCATGCAGTTTGAAAACATCGGTGACACGACTACTTTGAAAATCATGCAGTCTGAACTCAGCATAAGTGAAAAATTTTTAAAAGCCTTTATTAATTAGGGTATTTTATAAAACAGCATCTAAATGTTACCCTGATGTCGAAATGCGTAGGTGCTGCTTTATAGACTAACCATGTCAATAAAGGCTTTTTAAATTTTTGTTACTTACTTTTTGTGCGCCTTGGACTTATGATTTTGTTGTTCATATTATTTACAAATTTAATAATTATTTATTACAAATATTTTTCAGTTTGCTGCCACATATATTCACAATTTTCCGTTTTGGTTTTAGTCCAGAATTTTCATTTTGGTGCATCCCTAGTTTTAAGACTATGATTAGAGTCCTTTTTTTTTAAGGGAAGTCTGTTTACTCATCATCCATCCTGGGAATGTGCTCTATATATCTATGCACCTATGGGAAGGCAACTTTATTTAGTCATGCTATACAGATCTTAGAGATGCACCAATATATTTGTTTGTTTTTTTGACCGATATTGATTACAGATAACTCTTTAGATTTAGATCTGCCGAAATAGAGGCAAATAAATTAATTTTGTAAATTTATTTCTGCCTGATTTCAAAAACAAAAAGCAAAGTGAACAGCTGTTTAATAATATTAAAAACAGCATTTATCGGCCGATATTGATATGGTCAAGAATATATTGTGCACCCCAAACAGATTTTATCTAATTTAATGGAAAAATACTGAAAGATTGCTAGCACAAATGCATTTCATTGTTTCTTTCAGCAATAAAATTTGACAAAAATGACATCAGTCTCACGATTAATAAGCAAAATCATTTCTTAAACCCTTAAACCCTTTTACTGCTTAAACCCAGTAAAAATCTGTTTCCTTCCCCCAGTCAATGCACTTGTGCTGTTTAAACCTGATTAATCATTTAAACCAAAATACTCCATTAAGTGAGAAAATGAAAGTATTATATAGAACTTTTAAAATGGATAATAGTTATGCATTTCACTTTAAAATATAAAAGGATCTTGGGGGAAATACTGATAATACAATAAGGTCGGCTGGACATATAGTGTAATGAAATGAATTGGTCGATTCTCAAGCAGTCTTTTCTACCTCTGTCTTAAACCAGTTCCTAATCTATTGCCTGCATGGATTTAGCCAGAGCTTCACACACTGCAGTGCGTCACAGGATGATCTGTCTACATATGCTCTAATTAGGGTCGGAGATTTAGAGTATTGTGTAGCTGTCTAACAATATCGAGAGGATCATTAAGATTACAGTACTCTGTATGACTATGTAAGGTTCAGAATATCACAAAAATGAGCAGACAGATATATATATATATTTGCTTTTAATTTACAAGAACACATGGTGTTAAAAATAAACAAAAATGTAACTTATGGAAACTAGTTTTACCAAAAATAAAATCAATATTAAATGATTAAATTAAAATTTTAACTCTATTATTTTTTACAGTGTATAAATAAAGTATAATAAACCCATCGTTATTTGTTATACTTTTTATGAATTGTAAAACAAATATAATATTGGTATCCATTATCTTTGTTATTTAATGTAGTAGATTTTTTTTTTTTAAATATGAGAAAGTAAAAATCAAAATTCAAAGCAAATTCAATAAAAAATGTACAACTTAAGAGATGTTTTCAGGTAAATAATAATAACAATAATAATGTAATTGAAAATTGTGTATGATGTTACACGTCAGACATTAGTAACACACACATCAACATATATGTTTACATGAATATGGATATTATGAAATATTATGTGTGCACTGCAGTTTCTGACTGTTCATGCTGATAAAAAGAACTGAAATCGGATTGCATGGTGACTGTGAAAAAGTTGTTTTCTGTTTGCAAGCTTCAAGTGTGTGTCAGTGAGCAAGTGCAACAATATTTTCTGTGATAAATTGTCATCTTTCTAACATCAAGCACATACTGCACTGTATTTACTTATTCATGTTACTGTAAAAAAGGGAACTGAAACACGGCTGCTTTGTCTGTGTAGTTTCGCTGCAACTCTTTAAGAAGCTAAATTCCTAGTCTACTTTTAAAGAAAATTGAAGAATAAGTTGTGTAATAACAATAGAATGACTCAAGGAAAAAATACTGAACTACTCAAATGTAATTAATACTTTATATAAAAGGCTTTTTTGGTGATGGCAGCTTAAATACACCTCTCATATAGAGAATGAAGTCGCATGCATTGCTCAGTAGGGTTGGGCCGATAGACGATGCCATCGTCCATCGCCGATGGCCGATAAACTTTACGATGCGGAGCCGGCATCGCGCTCCATCGCCCTGCCCCACATTTATATTGATATATAACTTATTATTTGCATGTCATCTTAATAGCAATAACGGTCTTTTCATGAGCTGTGTTAAATTTTACATATAGCTGCTGCTTGCACGCCTAACAGCATCGTGAGGATTAAATAAAGGATTATACAGTACCTCTCGCACTTAAAAGGTGTAGATTCAGTGGCAAAGGCTGCTAACTGCAAACCCCGTCTCACAGACTTTACAGTGAATGGCTTTAGTTATTTTTATAGTGGACTTGAAGCCACTAAAAGTCTTTTATCCACTCTTGGAAAAGTGTAAATGGTGAATTAACATTCAGCACATGATCACTGATAAGATGTGCCATTTTTAGTAACTTTAGGTGGTTTCTAAAACAAAAGCTGTCAGTGTTATATTTATCCTCTCATCTTCAGCGCTTCACATTTTCGTGGTTGTAGCTCCTGTCATCTAAAGGCAGAAGGCGTTGACTGAGTGATTGGCAGCTGATATTAACCAATCCATTCACGTTCAGTTTTAGAGCAGTGGGCCAAAAAGAAGAGCATAAAGGCAGGGCAAGCCTTGCAGGCTTTTTTTTACTTCAGCAAGTTCACATAACAACAGTTTTAATCTGTTCCTGAGCACTGCGTTTGGCGCCTAAATGTCTCCCAAATCTGTGCACGCAGTGAAGATTTTGCAGTGAAAACAGGTTGCACGGCAACAATTTATGCACTCTCACAAATGTTTCCAAATATATATTTTTTTATAAAATAAGGAAGTTATCATCAATCACAATACAAATTACAGTGAACTCAAAACAAACTCTCGTCTCCTCCCCCAGTTGTGGGAAAGAGTCATTATAACGACACAGATCACTTCGCCTATTCATGCCAGAGTCCCGCGGAAAAAAATGATTGACAGGTGGTAAGTTGTGTGTAACTTTATTTATTTATGGTAAGGTTATGGGTAAAGCAAAGACCATGTGAGTCAGGTAGTGAAAACAGTAGGCTACAATTAATTAATTTGTTATGAATTAATTGATATTTAACAACAATCACCCCCACCCTGGCGACGATGCCATCGTCTATCGCATTGTTTTACATTAAGCATCATACGATGCCAAATTGGTCAACATCGACAAACCCTGTGATTCTTTCACAAACTTTACAAACAGAGTGTAAAAGTCTTGATGGTTCTCTAAAGTCTCGCCTATCAAATCTAAACTTTATTTTGTATTTCTACAATTTGCTTTTGAATTAGACTCAGGTGATTGGCTGGGCCATGCTACAGCTTTGTGTTCTTGTCTTGCTGAAATATCCACTCTGGTTTCATCTTCATCATCCTGCTAATGTAGATGTTAGACTGAAGCAGCTGATATTTATTTTCATTTACAATGACAAAGGGCAGAGTGTTGCTGAATAACTACTCAGAGATTTTAGCTGCTGCCTGGGCTTTCACTGCCTTTCTGGGCAATGCATTTTTACTATCCTTGACACTTAATATAGAATTTAAACATTTTAAGAGTTCATTTATTAGATATTACTACACCAAAAAGTATTTTTTGGTGTAGCTCACTGTCCTCTCTGAAGCAAAGTAATACAAAACATAGATCTAAGTGCATGGTCTAAAGCACATGGCATGCAGGTGCTCTTAGGGCATGTCCAAATCTACTTTTGCTATTTTACAGATTGGAAAAACAGTTGGCACATCTGGTGCATGATCTGAAAAGTGTTGTTCTTAATTTTGGGCATAACATGCATTAAAACAATCTCTGTCTCATCTCCCATTCCCTTTAAGGGCTAGTTGCGGTCACACCATGGCTGTTTCACTATTTACATGGGAGACTTTGTACAACTAAACACTTCACTAGCGAGGAAACGAATTTGCTCATGCACGAAATTAAAGCACGCTAGCAGACCATCTACTGAACGAGCTGGATTCCACCTAAGGCCATAAGGGGAAGAAGGTCTTGGAGGAGGCATATTTTTTATTTTTATGTAGACAATAATAATCTTTTAACTTTAAATTTGTTGTATTTAAGTATGTTCGTGTGCTGCTGCACATCCCTTTTTGTGTAATAGCCTAAGCAATGTGTACATGCTTGGACTGCCTAAAGGTGAATATCAATAATGATATGCTCTTTAAATAAAAATGTTAAAAACTGTAACACTGACTTTGGGCCAGTTTTTAGTTGGTCAACGGAGTAGTCTTTTCAGTTGCTTTAAAATAACAATGTCCCAACAATGTGTCTTAACACACCTCCTTTTCAGACCAGCACGCTCGTGGGTACACATATGAGGGCAAACGCATTTGCTAAATGTATAGACAACATGGCACAGGAAACTAGCAAAAAACATTTGTGTCATGGCTGCTGCCGCATTGTGCTGGGTGATAGTTCCCGTAATGTCAGAACATAAATTAATATTGTATTCCATCATCTATATGGGATTCAATAGCCATTCCACTGTCAATAGTTATATTTAAAATTTGGAAAGGTAGGTTGGGGGAACAGCGGCCCGTAAGCATTGCATTGTAAATTCTAAAATATAATGTTTGTATCCATAAAAAATCCATGCAGAATATGTGTTCCTTTATTTGTGTGTAATAGTGAATTACACTCTGCATTTATGAGAAGCTTTGATGCTTTTAACTGGGTATTGATTGCAGCCATTACAGCTATTACCAATACTCAAGTTGTTAAATTCAAGATCAGGTCAGCACTTCCCTCGGCTGTGCCGATTTTTGTTTTAAATATAGCTGAGTGCAATTGGCAATTTTGTTTAAAGCTAATTGACCATTTCTAATAATAATTTCCCTTTTTTTAAAAGCTACAATTAAGAAAATTTTAAAATATGAGTGCATGAACAAGGTTTGCTTTATTATAGTTCGCTGAACTATCTACATTTTCTGTAGTGATTTAAAAAATAGAGGAAACCACTGCACTATAAATCAAAACTATTCTAAAGGCAGTAGCTTCTTTTCATAAATACCTTTTATAAAACCACTGGCACAAAAAAAAAAAGTTTAGTTGTTTTTTTTTACAATTTTAGACAGCACCAATGCATGCAAGACAGAATCACATAAGATAAGATAGAATCAACAAATGCAATGTTTGAATCATATGTATAGATGTTTACTCACTCTTGCTTAAGAAAAAAGTTATCAATGATGACATACAAAATATACTATTCTTAGTATTTAGTATAATATCTTATTATTTTAATATTATTTTATGGGTTTTCATTTGATAGGACAGTGTAGAGCAGAGGTACATAAGCTCAGAGGCAAAGCTGGCAAAAGGCCACAAGTTACATATTACAAATTTTGTGATAATTTTTCTGACTTTAAAATGATTTCCATTAACATGTCTGATGTGTCTTTATTCTATTTAAAAAATAATACTGAACATAATAATAATAAGAAAGTTATAATAGTAAATATAAGAAAATAAAATAAGAAAATAGTGGATTAACACCTTAAAACCAACCTCTTATTAGCATAGAAATATTGTTAAATATATGTTCTTAAAGATATATTAAACTGCTTATAGAATCTTAGAAATCACTGACATTCAAATTCTGCAGAAATCCCCCAAACCTATACATGTGGGCACAGATTCCATTGACAGTCATGAGTTACACAAGAGTATATATGTGACAGCTTTGGCTTCTGGAGTGTTCTTCTGCCTCTAAGAGATTACAATTCGCTAATTCGTTTAACTAGATATTCCTCTCCCTGACACCACTGACAATATGCAAACAGGACAGATTACACTAATGATATTATCCAGAGTGTGATGTGATCTGGCAACTAAAATGTTCAATGTTTTTAAAGTGGTTTTAAACAGTCTTTAAGTCTCATGCTATTCTTAGAAATTTTTCATATAACTTATAAATAATTGATAGATAGATTTTTCTCAATAACTATAATAAGCTATTAACCTTTTTACTTTATATTGATCTAAGAGCCAATCACACAGCAAAAATGTGCAACAATGTGAATCTAAAAGCGTGTTGATATTAGAGATGTATCAAATTTTTGGCCACTGAAAATGTATCGGACGAAAATATGTTATGCCATTTGATGGGCCCTCTAATTTTTTTTGGCTACAGTCAATGTCGGGGTACTTCTTTAAATCTGGAAGCTTTAACAACTTATATCAAAATATTGTTATTGTTCAATATGTAAAATAATTAACGAGATAGCATTTTTGCCATATCACTCAGCCCTAAGCAATACCAATAAATTGTGACCTTCATTCATTCATTCATGTTCTTTTCGGCTTAGTCCCTTTATTAATCTGGGGTCGCCACAGCGGAATGAGCCACCAACTTAACCAGCATGTGTTTTACGCAGATGATGCCCTTCCAGCTGCAACCCATCTCTGGGAAACATTCACACACTCATTCACACTCATACGCTATGGACAATTTAGTGTACCCAATTCACCTATACCGCATGTCTTTGGACTGTGGGGGAAACCGGAGCACTCGGAGGAAACCACACAGAAACCACACAGAAACACCAACACCAACCCAGCCAAGGCTTGAACCTGCGACCCAGCGACCTTCTTGCTGTGAGGCGACAGCACTACCTACTGCGCCACTGCGTCGCCCAAATTGTGACCTTGTGAGGACTTTTTTTTTATACAATTAAGTATATGTAATGGAATTTATACTATCAAAAATCTCACATCAACTTGAAAAAAACACTACAATAACTTAAATATGGTAAATATAGTATAGTGTTTTTGAACAATACAGTAAAGTACTTAAATTACTGTATACTTCAAAAATATTTGAATGGATTTGAATGAATTTAAACTTTAGTTCTGGCCATATTAGTTCCCATGCAAAACAAAGCAAAGAGTTTGATTATTGCTATGATGGGTTTCCAGTTTGTAATGTAGGATGTGTACAAATTAACGGTAACATGAAGACCAAGGCTATTAAACGTCTTCTAGAGACAGCATGTTGAAATTAGACTAGCACTAGCACTTTCCATGTGAGTATTAGTGTGAGTGTATGCTGCTACTGTTTTGTGAGGTAAAATGAAAATTTAAAATTTACTAACTTTGTTAGTCATGTTCCTATAAAAGTGCAGGATTAAGTTTTATTTATATTTATATTTAGCAAGTATTAATGTGAATACAATTATATTTGGCTTATTTTGACAGTATAATTAATATGTAGCTAAAAAAATAGCTAGTTTTATTTTATAAATTTTTGGATGGGGCCAGAGATTTTTTTTTAGCATTAGAAAAATGTTGAGCCCTGATACTGTTTACCTAAACCGGTGCCAAAGCACGCTTGACCCCCTTCCTATGTCCCCCAACGGCCTGCACTCACATTAACTTCGGGCCTGAGCACACTTATGTCATCGATGATGCGTTGTTCTGTTTAAGAAAAGAAGCGCTCTCGCTCAGCACAGTCGAGACTTCTCTATATCGTTATATTGTTTTAGTTGTTTGGGATGCAGTGACACGCAGTCAAATATTTCGCCGAACAGATCAGCCACTTTTGACTCTCATAAACAATCATAAAGTCCTTGTGCTGCAGCAATTAGGAGGTTTGCTGAACATGCAGCTGTCGTGCAGTGAGGGGTTTGTGTCTTTAATAATCTACGACAGTTTGCGTTCATTGAACAGTGAGAATGATTAATTAATCCATCTGAAACAGTCCCTTAAAAGTCATGTCTCGTCTTCAGTTTCGGGCT
>CAIGQZ010002445.1:10659650-10671091 GCA_903798205.1 Danio tinwini
TGTGTGTGTGTTTGAGTGCATGTGTAAACTTTCATTTTAAATTTTGTTATGCAACAACTGTATCTTTCAACAGTGCCCTTCAAGGGTGCAAAAATAAAACAGTGTCAGACAGCCCACTCCCAAAATAGACATGGCATAAGAGGCTATAATACAAGGACAATTAGCTCAGCCCAAAGAAGACATTTCCATACAGACTCTATTGACAGTATTACATCTCATATACAGTACCCATGAGAGTTAAACAGGTTAGAAAAGTTCACTGAGTAAAGAGCACTTGCAATGTCCATCTAAAAATATCCTAGCCTTCCACTGTGACCTGACATTGCCTCCAACCTACTGCAAAACTAAAGGATTAAGGGGACATTCGAAAAACAAAGAAATATTCACATGAACTAAACAAGTTGGTTATGCTCTTTACATTTGGTGCTGCATTACCAGACCACATAGATATATTTGTTCCAAAAAAAACTGGTATATTTGTTGAGCTAATATTAAGAGAGGCCACGTGCTGCTGCCAGATATGCAAAGCTTGGCTCTCATCTTTCAAACCTCTGAGACACTCTCAGTTTTGTATATTTGGAAGCATTTTTACCTCTTCAAATGCAAAGTATAGTCAGAGGAATTTGGACTTTAATTACCAAACCAACAATAGAGACATTAGCTATCATAAAATTTGATCTAGGAGTCTTGGTTTATATGCAGGGTGTGTCTAAGAGTTCCAGTGAGGATTGTGGTGGGTGTGAACAGGGAGATGGGTGTAGAGATGCAGTGGTTTGCAGCTGATGGGCAGGGTTATCTATTGTGGGCTCTATTTTAAGCACCAGTGACTGGAAGGTTAACATATGACTGCATAAATATGAGCTATAGTACACAGGTCAACAAATGAGGTTACTATGGACAACAGGTTGCACCATACAGGTTCAGAGAGAAACTAATCTTGCATAATTAGCCCTGTTTTAAAATTGCTATAAAGCCAGTGGCACACAGCATATTCTAGCCACAAACTGCCTACTTAAAGTTAACGCGACTGTCTGACCAACATGCAAAGCAACCAACCACATTTGGTTTTATCTTTATTTGTCATTTAAAGTTGACTTCATCTGACATTGCTGTCTATGAAACGTCAAAATTAATACCTAGTAGTGCAAAATGAGTATACAAACAGACTTCAGAGGGTTACTCATTATCTAGCAATTTGCTTAGGAATAGCAACATAAGATTTGAGATATTTATTTAATAGATATTAAAATATATAGTATATTGAAAAAAAATTACATGTGATGCTAACAAGATGTCAGTGATGTTAGAGGATCGAGCATCATGTTACTCTTAAATGAGCTTGTGACTCACATGGGTCATCCTATTCCCAGGCAAGAAAATCTTCTAGACCAAGAGGAGAATGGTGTTTTAGTATAAGATCCCTCCAAAATGTATACGATCAAAACATTTTTGTTTTTTTTACTTTAAATTATTTTAATAAGTTAATCAGGTTTCAACTTTGTTTTAAGTTACAATCTTCAAATAATTTTTAAGTGTTTAATGTAAGTTTAAATTACTGTTAAAGTTTGTTTTAACGTAAAGGGATTTTTAAAAAAGATATAAGGCTGCACAATATATTGTTTCAGCATTGATAACACAATGTGTGCATTTACAATAGTCACATCACAGCATCTGCAATGGGGAGTTGGGATTATTATTGTTGATCAGCAATGAAGAATGTACAGTGTTTACATTTTACATTACATTTTATTATTCAATAGGGGCAGGACAAAATGACGATATGCATGAGGTGGTACTTCTCGTTGAACGTAATTGGTGGATTGAACTAGGGCTGCGTGATATGGCAAAAATGCAATCTCGATAAATATTTTACATATTGAACGATAACAATATATATTTTAATATAAGTTGTTGCTTCCAGATTGAAAAAAAGAGTACCCCAACAATAACTGAAGCCACAAAAATTAGAGGGTCCATTAAATGGCATAACATATTTTTGGCCGATAAATTTTCGATGGCCGAAATCTATAATATCAACACACTTTTAGATTCTCGTTGTTGCACATTTCTGCTGTGTGATTGACTCTTAGATCAATATAGAGCAAAAAAGTTCAGAGCTTATTATTGTTATTGACATAAATGTTATCGCGATTTGATATAATACCGATTATCGGCCCAGCCCTAGATTGAACATATATCAATGTTGCAATTCGAAGAAATACATGTGTGATAATAAAAGAAATACAACTTATAACATTTTGATGCATTTTTCCCTCGTCATTTACAAATATCATAATATATTGTTGATGGTTTTCTTGTGATATATCACTGATATTGTGATCATTATCGGTGGCAAAATATCATAATATTGTATTGTATCGTATTACTGCACCTAAATATCTGACTACTTATTTCACTTTTATCTTATTTATTTATTCTTGCAATTTCTTTGATTCACTTCTCTACAAGTTTATTCCAATCAAAGTTAATGATTTCATTCCAAATAGAGCTATTCAAGTCATCTGCCGAAATTGTATTCATACTGCAATATAAATTGAGGCAAAACAAAATATTGCAATTTCAGATTTTTCCAATATTGTGCAGCCCTAAAAGGATAGTTCACCCAAAAATGATGCCATTATTTACTTACCCTTTACTTGAATGTTGGAAACCAGCAATTAATATCCATGGTAAGATAAACAAATACTATGAAAATCTACATTGTTTTCGAACATCATTTAAAATATGTTCTGTTGAACAGAATTCAAACTGGTTTGGAACAAGTGAAGGTGACAAAATGATTACAGAATTTTCCTTTTTGGCATAACTATTCATTTAATGCATCCATTTTTACAGTGCAACATCAAATAGCTTTTAAAGGAATAGTTTATCCAAAAATAAAAATGACTATTGCTTATTTTACTCATAATAGCTTATAATTTTTTATATTTATTTCTTATGAAAGTATATCACTTTGCTTTAGAAGGCATTTGATGATCCCCTGGAAGCTTATGAGTTTTATGATGAATAGAAAATGTTTTTGTATCGCTATTGACTGCCAATAAAATGGTGCCATTTTTGGTGAACTATTCCTTTAAGAAGCTTTTCATGTTCACTCTAAAATAAAAAAAAAACTATAGCTATTACTTAACCAGATATTTTGCATTGGTGTTTCAACATACATGGACATCCAACTGATTTACTTCAGCAGAGATATTTTTTCGGATAAATTTAACCAATATTTCCTAATGCCAAAATAATCACGCTAAAAGTAACAACTAACGACTTTCATTTCCAAATTTCAATAATTCAACAAAACTCTTGTCAGCTCAGACAACCATTGTAATCTTTAATCTTAGGTAATCTTAAATCTTCAGCTAATCTTACTTCATCTGAATCTCACTATAAAGTATGTGCAGTGAAACCTAACCTTAGTTTGACTACTTGCTTTTGTTAAATATTGCCATTCAATGCATTGGTGCAATACTGTTTGACCTTCATGGTTAAGCATACAAAAACTCCAAACAGAGATAAGTGCCAGGACAGAAATGACCTTAAAAGTCTCTCACTAAAGGTGCAAGTAAATAAGATTTAAACTTCACTTTCGGCTGGAGTACAATACATCAACTTCTCATATCATGTGATGAAAGGTTTTCTAACTAGTTTTTTATACTGTGTTTTGTTGTACTGTGTGCACAATTGATTGTACTCTGATGTATTGTGTATGATGGTGGAAAATAATTATTTGTACTGTGAGATCCAGCAGGAGTAAGAATTCCTCAGAGCAAGAAAACAATTAGCTCCTAATTAAAAATGAAACATCCACATGCAAAAGACGGAAGTAATGGAAAAAATCCTTAGAGCTGGTAATGGCTGCCCTTTGCTTATAAGGAAAAAAGAAAAGCACCTATAGGCATGGTTATCTTCAGGGAATTTTAGATAGTAAAAGGTAATTGTTTTGTTTTAGGATCGTTTTAGATCATTGTTTCAGTTTTTTAGTCTGGATATCCTAAACTGTGGAGGAACCATAAGAACCTGAGTGTAAAACTTGTTTTCATATACTGTAAATGGTGGTGGTGTGGAGAGACCCGTCTCATGATTGTGAAGCGCTTTGGGTGTATGGCCATACACAATAAATGTGCTATATAAATACACATTACATTACATGTACATTACATTTTTTTAAATCTAGATTAATCTCACTGTACTCTTGGAATTAATTTAGATTAATCTAGATTAAAATGGCTCATTTGAACTCTGCTGAAGGCATTCAGAATATGTGTGCTACCCAAATAATAACAAAGTATTTGATACCAGGTGGCGAATTAGACCAGGGGCTCATCTCCTGTTTCCAAAATGCATAACAAACTGCTTGACAAACTGCTCTACTATGATAATTGGTGATGAAAATAAATTATGTTCAATAAGATTGAACATAAGTGCTTGTGTTTACTAACTGTTCATTTAGTTAAACATGAATTTTGAACTGTAGGCCTACATAAGCTCGAAACAGCGATTTTTGATTACCTTAATCTGACTAAAGTCATAACTGAACTAAACAGAAATGGATTTAAGATGTGGTGTATGCATATATTAGTAGCATTATTGAAGTAAACACTGCAATCAAACTTTTACCATCATGTAGGACTTTTCGCCATATTTTCCGACAAGATCCACACATGCGGCTGTCAATAAAGAACGGCGCACACACACACAAACACACACACACAAACACACACACACACATCGCAACATGCTGAAGTTTTTTCTTTGCATTTGGTGTGCGTTATAAAATTCCAGAACACTCTCACCAGTCCTTACTCATCATTTGCCATTGTTCTAATGTCATATACTGTAGCAGTAGTAGCCAAATTCAATCCTTGAGAGCAACAGTCCTGCAAGGTTTTGATCCAATGGCCCACCTGCCTGTAGCTGTGCAGTAACTCTTACGTTGGATTTACACAAAACATAAAGCATTTTTTTCACTCACTCTAGTTTACTCGTGGGATGTTTTTTCCATCATGCTAATTTTCCACTCAAATTCTATTAATTGAATTTGCTCAGTAAATAAAATTGAGTTCATTCCATTCATGGCAAATGCATTCTGCATCTGACATCATTCGCATGCTGATAATTGACTTCTACCCACAAATTTGCATCGGCTTTGTATGTAAATTGTCTGTGCAAATACTTAGATCTGTGTTTGATGTGAACCCAGAATTAGACCCTAACTGGTGTGTTCAGGTGTGTTTGATTAAGGTTGGAGTACAATAAGAGCCTGTTTATACCTGGTTGCTTTTTAGTAGGTGGTCACGCACCCTGTAAATGGAGAAGAAAAATATTTTAATAATACATGGTTTCATTCATTTGTGGTTTGTTTCTGGAAAAGAAGGTTGTACACAAATTGATGTAAACTCTTTACAGTTTTGAATGATATCTTGCAAGTATCTCAATGACAAATAAATGTTCACTTTAGACTATAAAGACATTAATCGCAAAGTCTACCTTGTGCATTTATTTGTTTTACTGGAACACAAGTGAAATGCCTCCTGTCATGTGTACCCAGAGACACATTTATGTTGCCAAACATAAATGGAAACATTTTTACAAATCAGATGAGAAAAATGCATGGAGTGACCAGGTGTAAACAGGCACTATTTGACCTAAATTCCAGCATTGTCATTAAGCTAACTGGCTAGCATGATGAAGGTTTGTAGGGTTGACAACTAATTATATGTTACATGTAATACTTTCCAACAACAGTGCACTTGATGGGACAAGCCTGTAATCAGGAACTTCAAAAGTGTGAAGTGGGAAATTTTCAATAGCACATGAAGGCAGCATCAATCTCTGCAGGAAAGTAGACCTTAGGGGTCAGTGTTGAGAATTCCAGCCCTATTATATACCCTTTTAACACTTTGTATGGTATATGATGCAATGCAGCAAGTTTTTTTGCTGAATGAACTCTGTGAATCTTGCAGCAAACGTGGCCCTTGTTGTGTAACCTGTAATGTGTTTGATTACCTGTCTATTTAAAATCTTTGAACACAACTATAACAAATGTTACTTCATCTTGAATATTATAATGTTTTTCATGATGCATCATTAGGCCCAACAGAATCTGCACACACAGATACCTGCAGATTTTTTAGTCCAATGAATTTTTTAATTGCTTATGTAAATGGAGTGTAAATATATATTTAGGCCTGTTACGATATCTGTTTTTTTGTGGTAAGAAATATAGCACCAATATGTATAGTGATAAAAAAATATTATTGTGATTTTAAGACACATAATAACATCATAATGCAAGTACACTCTTTCAAACAACACATAATATTTTATTCTTAAGAATATTTAATTTAATTATAGTCATTTAAACATTCTAATAATTAGGAATAAGAATGTAAAAACGTATATCCTAAAAAAATAAATAATAATAAATGTTAACAAAAAAGCGCTAGGTAAAAAGAACTAGAAAAAAATAAGTGATCTATTTTCATTCATCAGGCACGCACATGAACATACAGTATACTATAGTCATTTTAAGTAAATACTACAGTGTTTTTTTCAGCCATACTAACAATGACACCTCCAATAGAGATACACTGTAAAAAAAATCTGTAACTGTATGGTTTATTTCCGGCAGCTGGGTTGCCGGAAAAACTAAACGTAAAATAAAGCCTGTTAAATTACAGAAATTTACTGTACAATAACAGAAGTTGAATTACAGAAATTTACAAAAAAATTTAAGTAAATTTCTGCAATTTAATGTCTGTTATTTTACAGTAAATTTTTGTAATTTAACGGCCGTTACTTTACTTTTTTTTCGGCACCCCAGCTGCCAGAAATAAACCATAAAATTACGGATTTTTTTTACAGTGTAGAGAGGCTGCACAATCAGCTGAAATGTCACTAGAATCGTTTTTTTTTTAGTTGGATATATATTGCATCACCAAAAATGATTGAGGACATGTCCACGTGTTGTGGGATAAGCAATATTTTGATTATTTTGACAGGCCTATTTATATTTATTATAATTTTACATTTATTCCAGTAATATTATTGAATAGTATGCAAATGTTTATATGATTTTTTTACAATACAGTTTGTAAACTAATATTTTCTGTCTTTTATTATATGTATTATATAAAAGACTTACCAAGACTTACCAAGCAAGAGGATCTAATTGGATTTACATTGTAAACCTTAAAGAGCCCGTATGGGTTTTTGAAAATGACCTTTCATGCAGTGTGTCACACAGCTCTAAGTAAATGAAAACATCCAGCTGAGGTTTAAATCTAAAGGTGAAGCATTGTTTAAAAATATTGATTCTTTAGCGAAATAGTTGACTCAGAGTCGAATAAACGAATCGAGTTGTGTTCGGATCTTTTGTTTGATCGCATCGACGTCAATATTGTACATCACCAAATATGTACTTCTAGTTCCAGTAAAATGTGCACGCAATTTTCCTCCACACACTAGCTGAGGTGCGAGGGATCACGGGACTGATCATGACGCGAAGATGACAATCACTGACAGATGGAGATTCGACTGCAGGGAATAAAGTGTTAAAGTGAATTTTCACAATAATACAGTATAGCCAACCATGTGCTGTGTTTGTTCCTGTCATTTTTCTAATTTTTGATAACCTACGCTGCAATGCGGGATTTGTCGGCTATTTGCTATTAAAGGAGCAGCAGAGACTTTGTCGGACTTTGACAGGGACTTTGTCAGTAACTTTTACAGTTCATATGGACCGGTTTCTTCTTCCTCCGGATTATAACATGTCATTTAAATTGTTGCCTCGTTTTGTGCAATTTGCAAAATATGTGTTTAATTGTGTGTTATAAGTTGTAATCACCCTGCGTGGCTTGTAATCACATGTCTATTATAGATCAGTGCTTGCACTGTATCTCTCAGGTTAAGTCTGTATGGGGCTGTTCACTAGGGATGCAACAATACAGTAAACCTACGGTTCAATACATACCTCGGTTTTTTAACACGTTTTAACAGGTTTTTGGTTCGGTTCGGTTCTGATGGTTTGACACATGTGTTTTTTTTTTTTTGTTTCGTTTTTTGGTTATTCTATGCTTAATGCAATAGTCAATAGGAGAAAAACATAAAAACGATTTATTGCAATACTCCTTTATTTTACTTAAAAGCCAAGAAAGGTACACTAGTTCCTGGTGTATTGTATAATAAAAAAATAACACTGAAATCTCACAGCTGCTGGTAGCCCATGTACAAACAGGGGAACACATAAATTCTTACATTTTGAAAATAAACATGCATGTGAAGTTAATAAACATAAATTGACCGTTTCAAAACAAACATTTGTATGTGTCTCTCGGAAACAGTTGGGTATGTTTGCTGGGAAGATTCAGCAGGACTTTATTATCTGCTCTGCTATCCTGCCTTCAGAGAGTGATATTGCTAGGTCATTGCACCGGAGATGTGCAGTCATGTTGGAAGTTTTTCCGTTTAAGTAAGCTATACGCAGTGCTTAATTTGTAAATTGCGAGGTCCCGGAAAAGATCGGGGTAACAGATCCGGCATGTTACCCACGGATGGAGAGGTGTCATGCACGAAAGAGGAGAGCGGGAGAGGGCGTTGGATGGCGGAGGGCTGTCGAGGACGAAGGAGGAAAATGAAGAGCGTGGGGGTGTTGTGAACGAACGTGAAGAGGGTTGGGGAATCGCAGAAGAAAATGAAAGTAAACAGCGGACAGGGAGGAGGGCGGTTGAGGAGGGGATCTGTAAAATGAGGCACCGGATCCGGCGTGTTCCAGCACAAATTAAGCCTTAGCTATACGTGTAAAACAATGCTTGCAGTGCACACAGTCATTTTTTTCTCACTGTTTTTTCTTCCTCTGCATTATACTCAAAGGCAAAACCGAAATGTCCCCACACCAGAGATTTGAAAGACACCGGTGCTTCCTCGTACTGTTGTCTCTTCACTGCCACTCACCATGGCCGTGGAATGATGGTTAAGCACCCCCTAACTTTAGAGCATAGTTATTGGATATATACACGCGGGGAGGAGTTTCCTCAACTCAGCTCATAGACTTTTACAGGCACACACATACAGTCAATTCGGCGAGACATGAAACGCACAAATTATTTAAACGTAAAACCGAGAAGGGTTCAATATTATATTGAGAATTGTGGCATCACTACTGTTCACATATCGCATCCAAAACCATGTTAAAAACATGACGTGTGCTTTTTACTTGGGGTTAGGGTTAAGAGTAGAGTAATATGCTGGTGTTTAACTGCATTGCTTTATTGCATTCCTGCATTGGGCTCTCACATACTTTGTGCTACTTCATACTGTAGTTGTGGTGGGCATTTCTTTGTCTCGTGTTGAACGCAGTCGACCAATCGCAACAGACTGGGTCATCAGACCAATCACCGCAGATTAGCTTCACACTAAGGAGTGGTTCGGGAACAAATGAATCGCTTAACGATTCATATGGGAGTCACTGGGATAATTAGGTAAAAATAAATGCATATTATAAGACAATAAAAGTGTTTTTTGACCTTGCACGCATATTTTGAACCTCTAAAACCAAAATATTACCTTTTTATGCAAAATAGGGGCTCTTTAAATAAAAGTTGTTATTATTTTATTTCATGCTCTAAATATCCTCCCGTATAGATCAGCAGATTTTTTACAAACTTCTGGGCAAAAATAGCCCAAAATATCTGCAGATTCTGTCTGGCCCTGCTCATCATCAGTGGGCCCTATTGAGGAGCAGAATGTAAATAAATGGAACTAAACTGACTGAAATTCACATATTATAATGAATATTATTGCTGCAATATTAATAATATTGTCATGTTTAGGCTGTAACTGATCAGCCAAGAATTATTATTTTTTTAACATTATTTGTGATTTTTCTGGCTTAATGGGGGGGGAGATCCAGAATCCCGATCATGAAATTTTTGCTACCTGAAACAAAACTTTTTTATTATTATTATTATTGTAATCTTATGAAGTAAAGCATTCTTATTTTAAAGCTCATATTAAATGTATTTAAATACATGACCAATGCTTGAGCATCATTTGGGGTCTGTCAGTAGCTGTGACAGCCTGCCTGATTATTGCCAAAAGGTAGAGGTGATATAAAATGCACTATAGACTGACAGAAGTTATATCAAATCAAGCAAAAGGAAAAACAATGAGGAACAAAATGTGTTTGTGGTTGGTCAAAACCTTGACAACATTTATGTTTGTTCTTACCATGTCTGATAATGTAGGTGAAATATTAGCCTAATATCTTATTTAATATTGCTCATACTTATCTTTTACCAACTATAGAATTCAATATCGCATCACACCCTTTCTTGCTTACCAAGTCCTTATCTATATGATTCTGCAGTTTTTACACACTTTTCCCCATAGTTAGACAGCATAAATATGCAGAACACTGTTTTCAGTAATACATTAACCATGCAATCCTTGCTGTTGTTTACATCCAGTGAGCAAACCTAAGTCCACTGACCAAACCTAAGTGCAAACCCTCTGTCTAACATTTAAAAGCATTCTGATATGTATGAGTACTCCTTTAATGAATGATAGCAGTGGGATTGCAGCTCAACTACTGTTCAAGATTTTAAATACCCACAATCGTCCACTGCTTTAGCTATGCAATGGGGTCTGATTACATAAATGGAAAGGGGGGTGTGGGTAACTAAGATCCACAAAGCAGACTGTTGTGCTTTCAAAGAGGGGACACTGGCTAACATTTAAATGGCTGCTGAGATATGTTACCATCACCAGAAGTTTCTGTGAGAAAGTGAATCCAGTGTGAAAGAATTTATGTCACACTACATTTGGAGTCAATTTTAGTTTTAGCTTCATTTAGTATGAAAATAAAATGCAAATTGCTTAATATTTTAAAGTTCTGCTAACATGTTGTCCAGTGAAATTTAATTATGAGCTATTGAGCAAAGAGCAGAGGTGACAAAAGGTGTGTGGTTGGAATACAAAAGCATCCCTGGCAGATGAACAGGGAGTTGTTTGTTTTCATTACCTGGGTAGTCTTCTCTCATGCAACTGCCAGAACAGAGCTTCTATCCAAACAAGCCCAATGCCATGTAAACTGTTTTTGTTTATTGGTGTTATAGACTAGCAGATAAGATCTGTAGTGAAACCAAACTTTCATCATATCAAAAATCAGAATTCTGTAGGCTAATTTATGCAAGTCATGTAATTGTACATTGTTCTTATTTTATTTTGTGAATTACAGTTTCTGATTACAATTACTGATTGAATTAAACTCCAAACTCCATTTCATGTACTTCTGCATTCAATAACAATATTTGATGTGTGATTTGAACATAAAGCGTACAGATAGTAAAGACACAGATTTTTTTATTATTAAAAGCGGATAGATAGATAGATAGATAGATAGATAGATAGATAGATAGATAGAT
>CAIGQZ010002445.1:10671491-10713483 GCA_903798205.1 Danio tinwini
TATTCATTTATTTTTCTTTTACATACTTGCATTTTAACACCAAAAAACCAAGATGACATTTCACCTGTGGAAGCCCACACAAAGAGAGAAAAACACAAGCTCTTAATCTTACATTGTCTATTCTGTTGCATACTGTCAACATGTTACCCTAAATGAGTAACCCTAACAGAACTGACAGTAACAAAACTGTCAATTCTACTACACTGTAAAAAAATTCGTAATTTTTACGGTTTATTTTCGGGAGCTGGGGTGCCAGAAAAAAACCTGTAAAATAACGGCTGTTAAATTACAGAAATTGACTGTAAAATAACAGACATTAAATTTTTATTTCTGGTAAATTTCTGTAATTCAACCTCTGTTATTTTACAGTAAATTTCTATAATTTAACAGCCGTTATTTTACTTTTTTTTTTCCTGCACCCCAGCTGCCGGAAATAAACCATAAAATTACAGATTTTTTTCAAAGTGTACCCTACTTTTTATCCCAGAAAGTTCACAGAATGCTAAAAGCACATGGCACAAAAGTGTTATTTTCTGTTTCGTTTTAAAATTGTGGTAACAGTATTGACCACTTGTAAAATAATTATTTAAAATCTAATCTTTTTATATATTTTTTTTTCTCAGAGAGAGCACACACACCTTTCAGTACTTTACATCTTATCAGCAAGTGAAAGTGACTTCTTTATCTGTTAATTATCTGTCACAGATAATTCCACCAATTTAAAGGCAAAGTACAGTGGTAACAGAATTACATGGTAACAGAATTTATGCAATTTTTACGGACACGTTTTTTTAGATCAAGCTTTTTTTTTTTTTTTTACAATTTATTGTTGTAGAATTAGGTAAATGACCATTTAGAGCTTTTATAAATATAAAAAATAAATATTGCCTAAAGAAAAGTAAAATAAAATATTTTGACTACACAATGATACACAATGGAAAAAATACACTGACTAATACACTAATATGAAACACTCTTTCCAGAAAACAATTATTATATTTTATAAATAATAAAAAAGGGCAGCACGGTGGTGCAGTGGGTAGCACAATCGCCTCACTGCAAGAAGGCTGCTGGTTTAGTTGACGTTTCTGTGTGGAGTTTGCATGTTCTCCTCTTGTTCGCGTTGGTTTCCTCCGGGTGCTCTGGTTTCCCCCACAAGTCCAAAGACATGTGATATAGGTGAATTGGGTAAGCTTAATTGTCAGTGTATGTGTGTGAATGAGCGTGTATGGATGTTTTCCAGTGATAGGTTGCAGCTAGTAGGGTATCCGCTGATACATATGCTGGATAAGTTGGCGGTTCATTCCACTGTGGTGACCCCAGATTAATAAAGGGACTAAGTCGAAAACAAAATGAATGAATGAAATAATAAAAAATGTAACCTTAACAAAAAATATAATCATCATTTTACAAACAAATAATGTATATTTAACTTTTATTTTTATATACAAAATAAATGAAAATTTATTTTAGCCATTCAGTTCAGTTAGGGGCCTATCACATCGAACGCGCTTTTATGTTCTTTTACATCATGTTTATACACTCAATGGCCACTTTATTAGGTACAACTTACTAATACTGGGTTAGACCACTTTTGCCTTCAGAACTGCCCTACTCATTCGTGGCATAGATTCAACAATGTACTGGAAATATTCCTCAGATATTTTGGTCCATATTGACATGATAGCATCACACAATTGCTGCAGATTTGTCGGCTGCACATCCATGATGCGAATCTCCCATTCCACCACATCCCAAAGATGCTCTATTGGACTGAGTTCTGGTGACTGTGGAGGCCATTTAAGTACAGTGAACTCGTCATGTTCAAGAAACCAGCCTGAGATGATTCGCGCTTTATGACATGATGCGTTATCCTGCTGGAAGTAGTTGGTCCCAAAGTGTGCCAAGAAAATATCCCCACACCATTACACCACCACCACCAGCCTGAACCATTGATACAAGGCAGGAGGGATCCATGCTTTCATGTTGTTGACTCCAAATTCTGACCCTACCATCTGATTGTCACAGCAGAAATCGAGACTCATCAGACCAGGCAACAAATTTCTAATCTTCTATTGTTTAATTTTGGTGAGCCTGTGTGAATTGTAGTCTCAGTTTCCTGTTCTTAGCTGACAGGAGTGGTACCCGGTGTGGCCTCCTGCTGCTGTAGCCCATCTGCCTCAAGGTTGGACATGTTGTGTGTTCAGAAATGCTCTTCTGCATACCTCGGTTGTAATGAGCAGTTATTTGTATTACTGTGGCCTTTCTATCAGCTTGAACCAGTCTGGCCATTCTCCTCTGACCTTTGCCATCAACAAGGCATTTGTGCCCACAGAACTGCCACTCGCTGGATATTTTCTCTTTTTTTGGACCATTCTCTTCAAACCCTGGATGGTTTTGCATGAAAATAGTAGATCAGCAGTTTCTAAAATACTCACACCAGCCTGTATAGCACCAACAACCATGTCACGTTCAAAGTCACTTAAATCACCTTTCTTCCCCATTCTCATGCTCGATTTGAACTGCAGCAGATCGTCTTGACCATGTCTACATGCCTATTTCCATTGCTGCCATGTGATTGGCTGATTAGAAATTTGCGTTAATGAGCAGTTAAACAGGTGTACCTAATAAAGTGGCTGGTGAGTGTATAATCTAAAATATGACATCAAAAACATTGGAGATTAAATACTTGTAATTAATTATATTTATAAATATAATATAATTATCAATATATTAAATAAAATATATTTTACTATATATATTTTAACAATTATTCATTCATTCACTTTCATTCGGCTTAGTCCCTTATTTTGATTAACAATTAAAATAAAGTAAAACAAAGTAATGAAATATAGACATAAAAGTGGTTGTCTTCAGTGTTTGAATTATAGGCTACATCCAGTGCTTGCCAAATTAAACCTTATTTGTTGTATTTTTTCTGACTGTTGTTGGCTGTGAAACAACTGAAAACACTCAATGACAATGATGGCAATGAACTATTTTGGCCTTTATATGAAAAAGTAGCACACAAACGCCATATTGGCAAATGTTGACATCTGTCTTCAGACGAACATGACATTTAAGGCTTTCCACGAAGGTTTACGAGTGTTAATAGGAATTTTAGACGTTTTTGAACGTAAGAGTGAATTATTGTTACTCACATTGCATCAGTTCTGCTTATTAAAAGTAGAGTGGAAGTTCGCGGGCTCGAGAAGAGCGGGGACGGCGCTGCCTGGTGGACACAGATTAGAACAGAACTCAGAACTCCTTTGCAGTTGTCGTCTGTCTTTGCAGCATAAACCATGTAAGTTTTAAGCGTTTCTTACTATGTGATATTTTGCAGAATATTACTTTTACTTTCACTCGCATCTTTAGGTATGTTACACCTTAAATGTTTAATATTATAGTGTCGTAATTGCTTGTGACAAGTGAATCATTTTGTTTGAATGCTTTCTGTTTTTAAGTTTTTCTTAAATAAACACGTACCACAAACACTGGTCTGTATCGAAGACTGCGGAAAACAATATATACGTATATAAATTTCTGAATATAAACATTTAACATACCTTTTCTAAAATCATATTTTTATTGTGCATTAAATGTGCAGTATTGTGCAAAAAAAGTAAACATGATTTCTGCAAATGTATAAAAAAAAACCAGGTTTTTTTTGCAGATGGCTTTTTCATATGTCACTTGTTAACTTTATTTTTCTTATTTTTATTTGTGTAAAGAAGTACCGCCTTCTGGGAGGTTCAGGAAATAATACTGTACTTCCTGCGTTAAGCCTTATGAGTGTCACAGGAATTTCACAGATTGAGGTGTTAAAACCAAGAGACATGACGGGGACACCAACTACTGGTAGGTGATTAAACATTTAATGTAATAATGTTATATTTAAAAGTTATTCTTTCTTATACGTTGGTCTTTTTATTGTGCTTTTTGTCAAAATTAAAATGGAAATAATTACTAGTGAAAAACAAAAGAATACTACACATTTAAACATGAAATAAGTTGCTTATTATTATATATGTAAACATTGAGACATGTAAGCATTAATTTACAACATGCAACGATTATTCGCAACCAGTAGATGTCAAAAAACACTCTAAATATAATGTAATGTACAATTTAATTTATTCTTATAAACCTAAAGAAATGTTGATAAGCAGTGTTAATGTTTCAGGATACATTATAAACATAACACACTCATATTATAAGTGTGTCTGTATTATGCTATATGAACTAAAATTGTGTTCTTTGTGTACAGGATTTATTGATTACTACAATTTTAACCAAACAGAAAATGTAGCACCACCATGCAACAATGGCAATGCAAAGGCGTTCAGTGAGGTTTTCCTTCCCACCCTATACAGTATCGTTTTCATCATTGGCTTCATTGGAAATGGTCTGGTCGTCTGGGTCCTCATTAGACATCGACAAAAATCCAACATGACAGATGTGTGCCTCTTCAACCTAGCCCTAGCTGACCTTATCTTCCTTGTGTCACTTCCGTTTTGGGCTCACAATGCCATGGATGAGTGGATTTTTGGCAAGTTTTTGTGTCACACCATAACAGGTCTCTTCATGATTGGTCTCTACGGCAGCATCTTCTTCATGGTTCTCATGACACTGGATCGCTATGCCATCATCGTCCATGCCCACAGTATGTTCTCCAGACATCGCTCTACAAAAATGGGTTTGGCTCTGGCCTCGTTGGTATGGATAATCAGCCTGTTTGCAGCCCTACCTAACATCATTTTTACCAATGTGAATCCTGATTCAAACAACAAAAATTCATGCCGACCCGATTTTCCTGATGATACATCCTGGATGTCCTTCAGCTACATTAACATGAACCTTCTGAGCTTGGTTTTCCCTCTGATTATCATGAGCTTTTGTTATTCCCGGATTATCCCTACTCTGCTAAGCATAAAATCACAAAAAAGGCACAAAGTGGTCAGACTGATCCTTGCTGTGGTAGCGGTTTATTTTCTCTTCTGGACTCCATACAACATTGTCATGTTTCTTATGTTCCTGCAGAGACGTGGCTTAATGTTTTCTTGCGAGTGGCATAATGTTTTGAGTCTTGCAATGCAGTGGGTGGAAACCATCGCCTTGAGCCACTGTTGCCTCAACCCAATCATCTATGCGTTTGCCGGAGAGAAGTTCAGGAGAGCAGTCCTTAAAGTCTTAAAAGATCAGTTTCCACTGTGCTTCAAGCAATGCGCATCTTTCTCTCAACAGTTATCTGAGAGGAGAAGCTCAGCCTTTTCTAGAGCTTCGGAAATGTCCAGCACACAAATTGCATAAACATATTTTTTCACAGAGTTATTTTCATTTTAAATAGCTTATATTTTTACCACTCACGTTTGCATTTTATTCCATTTTCAATGTTCCCCTTTTTCATGAATTCATATTCAGTTCAACTTAAAAGTTGCATTTGTTCTCTTTTTTTTTGATGTGTTAACAACAGAATTGTATGAAAATTCTCAACCTGATGTTGTTGACCTGATGTTGTTGTTGATGTTGCTTTTGTTGCAAATATGATACAAATATTAGTTATGATATGCATTATTATTTTATAAGCAGTTTTAAACAAGCCTACTGTTGATGGTTAAATAGTGTTATGTTTGATTTCAATTGTGTTATCTTTTTATGTGGCTTTCTGAAATCTTTCTTGAAGAAATACATTGTTTATATTTTAAGTTTGGTTTTAAAACTTGCATTGCTTGGTGGCTTTTATTAAAAGATTATATATATTTTTTATTCAATTCAAATCTCTTTGTGTTATGTGCTATTTAGCCAAAATGATAAACACACTGTTACTTGACATCAAAACGAATAATAAAATTATTTGAATAAAGTTTTCTTATAACACTTTCTTAAAATCTCATCGTAAAATACTTAAGATACTTAAAATACTTATGATGGTGAGTAGGGGGGCTGTCTTTCACAGAGGGGAAGTAGTCTGACACATATCTGTAAACCACATCTGCATATGAGTTTACCGTTTGTGCTATCTATGAAATGCATGGAGATGATCAGTAAACGCATCTACCTGAGAAACATTACATTTTTAAGAACAGATTAAATCATTTTTTGTTATATGCACAGTAAGGAAGCGGGTTCCCTGTACTATGAGATTCTGAATGTCCATGCTGAATTAAAAGGAAGTTTTAAGGTACAGTATATTAAAAATATAGTAATTTAACAATTTCGACGATTGGAAGAGCATGCAAAAAAAGTCAACAAATACTGTATAAACTGTAAATAAATAAAACATATGCTATATACATAAAATATACATAAAATATGTATAAAGGTGAGCTTAAGCAGCAAAAGGGGTGGGTAGGGGCATGTTGCAAATTTTTAAAGGGGAATTTTGAAGAGGTAGTTCACTCAAAAATGAAACTTCTGTCATTATTTACTCACCCTTTACTAATTTCAATCCTTAATGAGTTTCTTTCTTCCACTGAAATATTAAAACATGTAAGCATTGACTAACTTCTATAGTAGATAAAACAAATAATTCAATTCATCTTTATTTCTATGGCGCGTTAACCATGTAGATTGTGTCAAAGCAGCTTAACACAGAAGTTGGAGTAAATTGAAACTGTCAGTCCAGTTTTTAAGAGTTGAAGTTCAGTTTAATTCAGTTCAGTGTGGTCTATTTTCACTGCTAAAAGTCCAAACACCGAAGAGCAAATCCATCCAAGAGAAATACTATGGAAATCAATGGTTGCAAGGTTTCTAATATTTTTTCAAAAGATCTTCTTTTGTGTTTTATGAGGAAAGACACTCATAAAGGTTTGAAACAAGTAAATGGTGAGTAAATTATAATAGAAGTTAAATTTTTTTGGTTGAGCTATTGTTATAAGTTGCTTACTTTTTTGTCCTCTCAACAATTTTTTTAATACTTTCGTACACTCTCAGAAATAAAGGTACACAAGCTGTCACTGGGGTGGTACCTTTTCAAAAGGTACAAATTTGTACTTAAAGGGTCCATATTGGTACCTCAAAAGTATATATTAGTACCTACAAATTTTAAGAGGAACATTTTTGTACTTTTTAGGTACTAATATGTACCCTTGAGATATTAATATGAACCTTGAAGGTACAAATTTGTACCTTTTGAAAAGGTACCACCCCAGTGACAGCTTGTGTCCCTTTATTTCTGAGAGTGTACACTGTAAAACCCAAAAAGTTAAAATCCCAATGAGTACTGTGAACTTAATTCATTTGAGTAAACGAAGCAATTTGAGCACAGTAAAACTGAATAAATAAAGAGAACTCAAACCAACTGACTACTGTAAAACCCAATAATTAAGGCAACTCAAACCGTTTGGGAAAAAAGATTGCAACAAACCATTTGAGGTAAAAAAACTAAAACAAATCTAAATGCACAGCAAAAAAAATCTGTGTACATTTAACTCAATTTGAGTTTAACTTAACGCTCCTTGGGTGAACATAGGACTCCCTCCATTTTGGAGTTAAAATAACACTTTCTAAAGTGTAAAATTTGTACATTACTCTCCGAGTTAATTTTAACACAATACGAGTTTATTCTTACATCAAACTGAACTGTGTGTTACCCTTCAGTGTTAATATATTACCTTTTTTCCTATATTATCAATTGGTGTGTGTGACATAACAGTGATCAAATATGTTGAAAATAGTTTCAATTTATTAAATGTTCATTAATCTTTTCAGAAAGAATTTTAATACATACAACTCTTTGCATTTTCAAATGCAACAAGACATGTTTCAAGTTTAACATACTGGTTTGATCACTGTCTGAAAGTACCCATCACTAGTGGGAAATAGACTGCATATTGGGTTAAAAGTTTAACACTGAAAAAACAACTCAAATATACTCTCTTTCACACTCGTCGATTACAATGTGCTCTGGTTTTAACACTGAACAACACCAAAAAAAAAAAAAAAAAAAAAATCACACCTTATTTTTAACACTGGAATTTTTGCTGTGTGAGTACTGTGAACTTAATCCATTTAAGTTGAAGTAATGAAGTATTTAATTAACTCATTACCTTCAACACTGAGTTCAAAACTCTTTTCAAATGAGTAGAATTAACTTTCAGTAAATTTTAAGTTAACTACATTCATTTCATTTGCTAAAGTTGACTTGGGTTTTACAGTGTACATTTTCGCACTAGAGCTTAATCATTCATAAGCTGCATTAAAGACACTGTTTGAAATATTGAACCAGAACAAAGGTGTCTACTGATACTGAATCAGTGCATACGATCAACCACTAGATGATGTTCAAACACTTTACCAGAACATTGTGCTCTGTCTCAGAGGAAGGAAAAAAAAAACAGAGACTTAAATAGAACACAAATGACACCATATGCACACAGCAGAAATAGCACGGCCACACTTAGTCTGATACACTTTGTTTGTAACATAAGCAAACATGACCATTTTTATGGTTATGAATGTGCACAAACGTCTTACATCTGTTGCTTTAATAAGTTTTTTAGCTGTACAACAATAGTCCTACATGCAATAGATGTCACAGGCATTTACTATATTATTAATTACATTTATGATCGAAATCCTAAGCATACTGGTTTGTATACATGTTAATGCTCTTTTGTTGCACGTTTGTTGCTTGTGTGTGTAGACATTTGAAATATTGTAAATGTGTAACTACATTGAGAAAATTGACTGAGTGTAAGACATTTCAAATACAAATTGTAAGCAAATATATCTATGTATGAGTGTGTTTATATGGAAATATATATGCATAAAATCACCATTTACACCTTATACTGCTTGCCTCTTTTCGTTGATGCTGAAATGCCTCAGCGATTTCTCGGGTTGAAAAGTTTCATTTTAACACCCCATACAGAATTAAATGAATTAATTTACCAATACAAAGAGAGCCGTGTGAAGATTTTTTTTAATGCCTGTAAAGTGAAGTAAATACAAATAAATAAATGTCACTTTCACATTTAAGAATTCAGATGCAGGCAAGAACGAAAGAATAATTCTATATTAGTAGTCAGTTCAAGCTTGTAGAAATAAAAACTTTAACTTATGAGATAAGTTTACCTGTTTACAATTCTTCTTTGTAGAAATAGCTAACTCTTTAATACTGGTGTTTACCATTTTCCCTGTTATCTCTTTGCATTTTGGCCTTACATTGTTTTCTCATTGCGTGTGCGTGTAAAAGACTTAATTCCATACATGAAATAAACATAAAAGTGTGAAAACTTGCTAATAAAAAAATTACATAATTTACTTTTAGCGTAAGAAGAAGTTCTGCCCCTGGGAGGTTCAGGAAATAACACCTCCTGTGTTTGTGTGAAACTGTGAAGCTTTTGACAGGCAGGATCACATCAGTTTTAAACATTCAGCTGTCATCACCAGGAGACATGACAGAGGAGCCAAGTACTGTTGCTGGTAGGTGATTATAAGTTCTATTATTATTTGGGGAATCATGTTTCGTTTTGATTAGTTTTTTTGTGATTTTTGTTACATTTGTTGAAATTGAAATAATTATGAGTAAATGATTATATAATTATCTAAAACTGTGGTGTTTTTTTTTCCATAATATTTTATAATGACCTTAAACATCAACTAAACATTATATGGTTAATCTAAGCATCTGTTCATCTCAGTTTTACAACCCACAAAAATATGAATACTGACCAGTAGATGTCATGAGAACACAAACTAAACAAAAAATTACTGATCTAATTTGATCATCTTTCAAATCTAAATACATTTTGAGCAATTGTTAAGATTATATATATATATATATATAAGACATAAAAAATTTGCTATATGACCTAATGTAACTTTCTGGTGTTTTCAAGTTACAACAACTGACTACAGCGATTACTACAATGAAAAGGATTTTGAACAACCATGCAACAATGGCCAAACAAAGGCGTTCAGTGAGGTGTTCCTTCCCACCCTGTACAGCATAGTGTTCATCGTTGGCTGCATTGGAAATGGTCTGGTCGTGTGGGTCCTTGTCAGATACCGTCAAAAATCCACCCTGACAGACGTCTGCCTCTTCAACCTAGCCCTAGCTGACCTACTCTTCCTTGTGTCACTTCCATTCTGGGCTCACAATGCCATGGATGAGTGGATTTTTGGCAGGTTTATGTGTCACACCATAACAGGTCTCTTCATGATTGGTCTCTACGCCAGCATCTTCTTCATGGTTCTCATGACACTGGATCGCTATGCCATTATCGTCCATGCCCACAGTGTGTTCTCCAGAAATCGCTCTGCAAAAATGGGTTTGGCTCTGGCCTCGTTGGTATGGATAATCAGCCTGTTTGCAGCCCTACCTAACATCATTTTTGCCAAAGATAAAAATGAGACAAACAGCAAAATATCCTGCGGATCTTATTTTCCTGATAAGACATCCTGGATGCCGTTTACTTATCTTAAGATGAACCTTCTGAGCTTGGTTTTCCCTCTGATTATCATGAGCTTTTGTTATTCCCGGATTATCCCTACTCTGCTTAGCTTGAAATCACAAAAAAAGCACAAAATTGTCAGACTGATATTTGCTGTGGTAGCGGTTTATTTTCTCTTCTGGACTCCATACAACATTGTCTTGTTTCTTATGTTCCTGCAAAATATGGGATACATGTTTTCTTGCGAGTGGCATAATAGTTTGAGTCTTGCCATGCAGTGGGTGGAAACCATCGCCTTGAGCCACTGTTGCCTCAACCCAATCATCTATGCGTTTGCCGGAGAGAAGTTCAGAGGAGCAGTCATTAAAGTCTTGAAAGATCAGTTTCCACTGTGCTTCAAGCAATGCGCATCTTTCACTCACCAGTTATCTGAGAGGAGAAGCTCAATGTTCTCCAGATCTTCTGAAATTTCCAGCACACAAATTGCATAAGGCAAACATGTTTCTCTAGAGAATCTTATTTTGAAGAGAACCAACAGTGTAAAAATGCTGGGTTTCACGCAGTTGTCCCAAACCAAATAAATTGAGCTAACTTTTTTTACAAATTCAAGTGGGAACAGAAAACAGTTGGTTAAACTTCAGAATTTTGTTGTTTCAACTCATTTTAAATAAGTTGTTTGAACAAGCAGCAGCAAAAGACATCTTTTAGAGTGAACCTTGAGTTATTATTAGCAATGAATGTATATTTAGTTCATTTTTAATGTAGTCTTTGTTCTTGTCAACTTTATTAAATATAGTGAGTGTAGTTAATTAAAGCTTTACTGAAAGTTAATTCTACTCATTTGAAACTCAGTTTTGAACTCAGTGTTGAAGGTAATGAGTTAATTAAATACCTCATTACTTCAACTTAAATGAGAATAAGTTCACAGTTCTCATATAAATTAGTTTTTTTTTACTCAAATGGTTTGTAGCAATCGGTTTCCTCAAACGGTTTGAGTTACCTTAACTTATTGGGCTTTAAAGTACTCAATTGGTTTGAGTTATCTTCATTTATCTTCATCACTGTGCTCAAATTGCTTCATTTACTTAAATGGATTAAGTTCACAGTACTCATTAGGATTAGTTTTTGAACTTAAATGGTTTGTTGCAATCTGTTTCCTCAAATGATTTGAGTTACCTTAACTTTTTGAGTTTTACAGTGTGTCAATTTTGATTATATAAGGTGGTATGAAAATGCTGAATTTAATGCTGTGCTTGTATATTGCTCATATATAAAAGATTTGATACAAATATGCAAATTATACAAATAATACTTTTGATATTAACTAAAGGCATGGTTCACCCAAAACGGAATTTTCCATCATCGTTTAACCCACTCACCCTTCACTTGTTCCAATCTTGTCTGACTGTTTAAAACAAATACTGTGGAAGTGAACGGTTACAGTTCTTGAGCTTTCTTAAAAATTCTTCTCTTTTTTTCCAAATATTTCCCCCTTTTTTTCAAGATTGTGTTACTCACAAGAAACTCATTGGAACCACTTAGTAAATAGTGAGTAAATGTTTTGTGTGAACTATTCCTATTTGTGGATTTCTCTGTTTAGTGAGTAAATGATTATTCTGACCTCTGATAAATACATTTAGGCAATATTTTAAAATACATGTTTCTTTTTACAATATTAAAAGTTTGCTTTTGGTATTTTTTGTGTTTAAAGGCTTCTATTAAAACTATTTTAATCCATTGTCTGGGTGATTTTGTAGATTCAAACTCATATACCAAAGTCTGACACATATCTGTAAACCACATGTGTGTAACAGTTTATCATTCTACATTATCTATGAAATCTATAGAGCCAGTCTGTGCACCCACTTCCTTTTATACATTATTATTATTATATTAATGTTGTCCATTTTATTGTCTTCTCAACAAATAGCCATTTAAAAAAAATCTTTGATATCAGAAGAATTTTTGGGGTTAATTAATTATTTCAAATGCAAGTACTGGAATTTGGGTGCACTGTGACGCTGATAAAGAAAAATAATATGTGAAAAGAACACTAAGACAAGGTGGATTCAATTCTGATTAATTGTAATCTTGCAAGTCGCTGCATGATTATACAGAGTCAGATCAGATTCTTCTGCTGCATTAGAATGGTTTGTAGGATCAACCACTAGATGATGTTCCAACACTCTCTATCTCTGTTTCTGAGGAAAGCCGACCATGAAGACTGTACAAAAAAAATCAAAGTGAAGTATAATACTAATATAATCAGAGAGAGAAAGAGAGAGAGAGAGAGAGAGAGAGAGAGAGAGAGAGAGAGAGAGAGAGAGAGAGTACACAAATGACATCACATGAACACATTCACAAAAATAACACTTGTAATTTAGAAATACAACTTGGAAGCATTTGGAATACATAATTTTACCCACGTTCTATATTTTTAAATGAAAATACAGACACAGTTGTTTTTAACTTGTATGTGCAAGGTTTGTACACCTTTTACTGCACTTTATTACTCTTTTAGCAAAAGCATTTATCTCTTAAGTCTCGTATATTCACAGGAAATAGCTTTTTTTTTCTGTGTCGGAAAATAAGGTTCACGAGTTTTATTAGTGGGAGGAAAATATAAAATGTTTTACTTAAAAATAGAGGAGAAATAATTGTTGTTTTTTTATTCACTGTTGCCATGTAAATAATTTTCTTTTTCTTTGGGGTGTGGGGAGGCGAGAGGGGTTAAGTTTAATATTTAATTTATCAGCATGATAATTAGTGCTGCAACGGTCTTGATTTTTTTTTGTGGCCAAAAGCAAATTGCCTGATTCTGATTTGTAATAATGGGACATTCTACCAGAAATGTAAATTTTCATTTATAAAAAATGTGAAAGAGCCTGACCTAAGATTGTTGTACAAATATCGTACAGATATCATACAAAAACAAGCATATACTTCAATGATAGAACGCATCTTTGATCACTGTCAGCTTCTCCATAGCCTTAAAAGTGTATTGCACGCATTTTATGTTAAATTTAATGCAAATGTGAGAGGACTGACCGAAACACAGGGACAAATGTACGTTTATTTGTATTATATATTTGTAGTATTAATTTGTATTTATAATTATAATTTCATGTTTTTAATCAATTAATGTGAATATTAACAACTTAAACTTTGCTATTTCTGAAATTTTGTTTTCTAAGTGAAGTTTCACTAACAAATTTCGAGAGGAACATGTGATATTATTGACCACGGCTGATCTCTCATTCCTAATCATTAGCTAACCAATGAGATCGATCCAAACCCACTATAAGTAGCCTAGAAAAAATCACTCCCTTATCTTCGTTACGAAGAAACCCCCCATCCACCCCTTCGCCTCCTCTTTTCTTCTTTTATCACAGGGAGCTCTCGAGAACCACCTGACCTCGTTCTCCCGATACGCTCTATCGACCAGGCGGGAGCCCTGGGCTCAACTATCTCTGAGCTCAGGGTTCTCTCCCGGGACAGCATGCCAACTAACACTTGTCAAATAATATCTAAGTGCGAACTCTTGAAATAACAGTTTTTAGCATTTTTAATATATCAGAACTATTGAAGCTGTAGGTTCAATTGGGCTGAGGACAAGGACAAAGGCAGGTTTGTAAATTCATAAAGTGTTTTTAATAAAGAAAAACAATCTGAGAACCAAATGAATGACATATTTCTTTACTCACAGAAATTAACAGAAATTAACCATCAGTCCATTTTAGAATTTTTTGGATGAAGTCATTGTATTCACTGTATTTATGTTTTTATTTAAGGGACAGATAATGTACATTCCTGGTAGAATGTCCCTAACATTATTATTATTATTAATAATAATAATAATTATAATAATGTGATCATAATAATGATAATAATAAAAAAATAATATTGAGATAATAATAGTAAAACTAATAATGATAATGATAATAATAATAATAATAATGTGATAATAATAACAATGACAATAATAGCAATGAGGATAATAATAATGTGATAATAATAAAAACAATAATAATAATGATACTACTACTAACACTACTACTATTACTACTACTACTAATAATAATAATAATGTGATAATAATAATAACAACACAATAATAATAATTATTATTGTTATGTGATAATAATAATGATGACGCTAATATTAATAATAATATGATAATACTTATAAAAAAATAATTACAATTATTAATATAATTAACTAAACAAATTTAAGAACTATTTACATTTAATTAATGTTATATAAGTGAGAAAATGTAATGAAAATTTCATTAACAAGATGTTTATTTAGTTTTATCACAGGCTAAACTATCAGGGTATTTAAAATTAGAGATAACCTGCACTTTATTCATGATCAAAACAAATATGTTACATTAGCATTGAGTTAATAAAAAATATATAAAAATGAATGAAAAGCTGACTCTCGGTTTGACTCTTGGTTTGTAAAATTACTAAATGACTACATGAGACATACATAACATGAAACATGCTGGCATAAAAGAACATGATCTGAATGAAAATGGAAATGTTTGCTTTCAGGCAGTAGGTGGCGATTATGGGACAGCAGCACTACCTTGCTTGGTGTTGTAAGCAAAATGACACTTAAATAGGAAGGTAGGCTTGGTAGGCGATGCCATCTAAACTTTACCCCTTCATTCATAAAAACTGTGTAATGATTTTTCATGTTTCTGACTGTTAGTTTTTAACAAATAATCTATATCTATAGTGAAAACTTTTTTTTTGTTTTTACTTTTGATGAAAATAAAGCATTACTTGGCATTTGAATGTTTAATTTTGATGAAGATATCACCATGTTCATTTTCAGTCAGTAACTACACGATAAATTGTACCCTTGTGCATCAATTTTAAAAAGTTACTCATACTGTAGATTCTAAGTGGAAAAATAACTAAAATAAAAAAATTGTCATAATAAATAAAATTTAAATGGAGACCAAATCAAAGAGAAACATATACAATATACTGCTTAGGGCGCTGCTCTCTCTCTCTTTAGTTCTCCCTCTCTTCAGACTGCAAGAAGCAAAGATGAAGGAGATGATGCAGCTTCTCAAGGAGGTTGAGTCGAGACAACAGCCCCTTTTGAGCCAGCTAGTGGAGCATGCATAAGAGGGCAGGTGGTTGATCCACGCCCGGATGCCCCAAACCCAGAACACTGTTACGCTGTTCCATCTCTATTCCACTCCAAACTCAGTGACCTGGATGATGTCGAGGCTTACCTGTTGAGCTTCGAGGTGCTGGCAGCCAAAGAGGCGTGGGATAGGAAGCAGTGGGTCCAAAACCTCACCCCATTCCTGACAGGGGAGGCCCAGCAGCAGGGGCACCTCCATGGCCATCCCTATGTAAACTCTAGCCACCCCTGTGGCCACCTCAATATGATTTTGCTGTTCATATTATTAATTTAAATGTACTTACTGATTCCCTGCCCCTTTAAACGTGCTAATAGATGTTTGACCGTTATTCTGGCTGACGTTCAATCGCAGCGGAGGACTTTACTACAACAATCTCAAGTTCGCGTTACGTTTTTTTATTATTATTAAGGACAAAGTTTAGAACATAATTTGTTTAGTATTGTTTGATGACTACAGACGAAACACGACTTTTAGTTCTATAAAAATACAATTAAATTAAATTATAAAACTTTTTTATGAAAAATTGTGTTTTATCTGATTAAAACCACACATCCAAAATAAAAAATAAATGCATTTTGAAATCAGCTTTGTCAGTATCTAGTTTATTTAGCACCTTATTTTTTTTTTGCTGGTTTACTTACAAGGGCCCAAAAATGTCAATGATTTTGTGGATGTATTTTGCAAAAAAGAAAAGATACACATCAATAAAAGAAAGTGTATTAATAATATTGTGGCTCAAAAAGGAAAAGAGAAAAAGAATAGTGAGTCTGTGTAATTCCTTTTGTTCAGTTTGATCATTTGTCTGTGTTTTTAAACTAAATATTGTTTTTTTTATTTGCACATGTATTTAATAATTTCAAGGAATACATTTCATTATTTTAAGAGTAATTAACTAAATTTATTAAAACCACATTATTTCATTTATCAGAAACAAAAATATAACATTACACTGAATTCATTTTTTTTTTGTGTTTCACCCCAAGATTTGGTGTGGCCTCAAATGGCTACCCCTATGAAAATTGTCTAGGTTCAAGACGGAGATTCTGGCTCATCTGGGCCAAACACTGGCCCGCTAAATTAGCACGAGAATGTATGTGTGTTTCTTAGTATTGGATTACGAATAGAAGGGCATCCGCTGCGTAAAACATAAGCTGGAATAGTTGACGGTCCATTCCGCTGTGGCAACCCATGATAAACAATGGAATAAGCTAAAGGAAAATGGATGAATGAATAAACTCAGGAGAGCTCTCGAGATCTACAGTACCTGAGCTCAGACTCCCCTCTACTCGATGAAACGGGAGGGAGCCCCAAGCTCGAGGATCTTCCAAGCTCAGGGCTCTCTCCTCTTTATTTACCAATCATCAGCGAAGTGTGAACTCTTGAATAATTTGCAGTTGGACATTTTATTCCAATGAAGAATGATTATTTGTTAGTTTAGCAATGGTGTTAAATAAAAATCTAGGATTGTTATGGGTATCAGTTTGGTAGGTGCTCAGCCCTGGCATACTATCTTTGTCAAAGACCTTTCGTTTGTTTTTGTTTTTGGTTTCCACTTACTTTCAAGCGTATGAGTTGCTGTTTTGATAGCATGAGTATGTTTGTTATACCATGGTGTAGTTTTATTCTCTCTAGCCTTTTTTAATTTGATGAGTGCCACAGTATTCCGTGTGTTAGTGTGAAGATAACATCCATACTGCTAGTTACTACATCAAGGTCATTTGCGTTTGCAAGTGCACTTAGAAATAGAGAAAGATCAGGTAAGTTATTCGTAAATTTGTCTTTAGTGGAAGGAACGATCTACCAGGGGTGTAAATATATATGCAGATCTGGTCATTTCAGGTATACACAACTTATATAATAAGAGGCAGCGATCTGTTACATTATCATTTTGTGGTATGATATCTACATCAATGATCTCAATTCCATTAGACAAAATTAGATCTAATGTTTGCTTTTAAGTTTGCGATGGGTTGGACTATCGATGTTTTGCTTCATCCCAAGTATGTCACATTTGTGGGTCTTTCTGTTTTTCTTGCATGTGTGTGTGCGTGTGTGTGGGGGGAGTGGGTGTGTCTTGTTTGGGTTCTTCACCGTGTGGTGTGTGTGTGTATGTGTGTTTACATTCATCAGCTGGGTGGTCACTTGTTTTGTTACTACTCTCTACACACAGGTGTTTGTTATCAGTCACAGCTGATGCGCGTTACGCGTGCTATATATGTTCAGTGTTTTGTAGTTAGCATTATCAGTTCGTTGTTGTTCACTCCTGTGTCTGCTTCTGTTAGACTCTCTCGCTCGCTGTGGTGGAGGCTCTCCGACTTAGCCTGTTTTATGTGGACCTTGTGCACGTCTCTGTTTCTTTGATGTTGTTACTGCTGCCTGCTCTGAAGACTACATTATCTGTGAGAGACTTCACCCCAAACCCGCTTTGCTAATGAACTTTACCATGGGTAAACTTGACTATTTCCTCAAGAGCTGCTGACTAAAAGTAGAGCAGCATGATCTGTTAAGAATGATCTAATTTTTCAGATGTTGAAGAGTGCAAATCTGCAAGAGTTGTGTTAGCAATGTGCTCTTTTAAATGCAAAACACTTTTGCTAATGCTAAAGTCGGACTGCATGATGTTCGAAGTAGTCGTGTCACAGATGTTTTCACACTGCATGACTATCTGGGCTAGCGTTTTGTTGCTGCTTTGTTTACACTGCAAGATGGATCGACGACAGGAGGTTTCACACTGTATGACTTTAAAATAGGAAGAATTGCAGACAACTTTGTCCAAACTATGTCTCACAACAAAAAACATGTAGTATATCTTTTGATATTAACTACATAACGAGAACATAGCCTTTAATGGGGTAGAACATTTTCATATTTGTTTACCTGGGTTTGAAGGAAATTTGTAATTTCTGCTCAACTTTTTTTTTTTTGACCCGGTTGTGGTTTTGCTCAGATGACACGTCAAACAGACACTGGTGCTCCTGACAAATTTCTGCTAGTTTTTTCTCCATTTCTTGGATCAAAATAAACTGAAAATGAGCGCTTTTAACTTCTCCCCAGCTTCCAGCTGGCCTGCAGGTACCCTTACTAGTGGATGCTGCTCTCTCATTGGCTGTAGGTGATCGGCGATGTTATTTTCAGTAAAAACTGATTTCACACGACATGATTTGAATTGCAGACAGCTCCAGATATTTATATTTATTTTACACTGTGTGATTGTCACTCATGTGCACGAGCACCGATTTTCCTGTGATTTCAGGCATTTTTCTGCGATTTCTCAAAACCTGTCGGCAAGTCAAAATAAGGGTTAAAATCATGCTGTCTGAATTCAGCATAAGATGACAAGCAGAAATATATCCAAGCAAATAAACATGTGCTTAGTGTGGCAAGGTGAGTATTTTTGGGTTTGGTTGCTGTGTGATTGGTACACCAATGAAGTGTGAGTGGCCAGACTATTTAAAGACTAGTATTTTGATGGGTATGTGGTGCCCTTTTGATTTTGGGCTCTCCACTTGCTGGCATTCCCCTTTCCATGGCGTGTTCCTTTTTGTTGCTGGTTGGTGTTCAGGTGAGGTAAGATGACTATTTTGTATTATTGTGAAGGGTTTGTAACTTATTTGTGCTCTATTCAGTTAAATTTGAGTGGTGCTGGTGGCGTCTGTTTTGCGACAAGGAGTTTGCTTCACAGGTATGTGTGGTAATTGTATTGAACACTTCTGCTGCTTTTGGTGCTGGTATTTATTGTGTTTCACTTTTAGTGACAGACAAGTGGGTGCGTAAGTGATAACTGGCACATTTGAGCTGTAATACTTGTGGGCGAAACCATATAGCACTGTATGGGCTTCAGTCGACCATACATGTAAGTATGTCTTTTCTCACTTCAGTAAATGAGCTTGATCATTTTAATTTATAGTATTTTCATTTCGTTAAACCATAAAGGGGGAAGTGGAATATTATGATCTTTATGATGATCCTTGGTGGATGACTCTACATGTGACCGCTGCTGTTTTGCTTAATAATAATAATAATAATAATAATAATAATAATAATAATAATAATAATAATAATAATAATAATAATTATTATATTATTTAAGGCACCTTTCTTGACACTCAAGTTCATCGTACAGGACAGCAAGAACAATCAGTTCAAATTAAAACACAATAAAAGTCAATAGAATACAATACAAATTTTTAAAAATGGAGTTGCGTAAAAAGAGAATAAGCTTTTCAAAACATAAGTGTTTTGAGTTTGGATTTAAATTGTAAAAGAGAGTCTAAATTACAAAGATCAAGAAGAAGTGAATTCCAAAGCTGAGCAGCAGAGTGGCTGAAGGGTCTGCTTTCCATGGTGACAAGGCGGACAGGGTTAACAGAAGATGAGATGAATGGAAGAAGATCTGAGTGTTCGAGAAGGTGTGACGATATGAACAAGATTAGTATATGGAGAAGCAAGATTGTGGATGGCTTCAAAAAGTTAGAAGAAGTATTTTAGAATTAATTCTGAAAAAGATGGGAAGCCAGTGAAGCTGTTGTAGAATGGGTGTGATGTGACAGATAGAGGGTTTTTTTGTGATAATACGGGCTGCAGCATTTTGTACCAGGTGTAATTTATGAAGAGTTAGGCCAAACAGAAGGGAATTACAGTAGTCTAAACAGGAAGTGACTAAACTATGAACAAGAATGGCAGTTGAATGAGGTGTGAGGGAAGGACATAAACGATTTAGATTTCGAAGGTGGAAATAAGCAGACCGGGTGACATTGTTAACATGTGCTGTGAATGAAAGGGTACTGTCAAAGATGAGGGGACCCAGATAAGATAAATAGCAGGGGACCCAGAACGTAACCCTGGGGCACACCTGTAGTGACAGGGACCGATGACGAGGTGAAAGACTTTAATTGAATGAACTTATTTATTCATTGTTTGCTTATCTATGTATGTCTCACTGTTTTGCTTACCAGATTTCATTAATGTACTGATTGTGTTGCTGATGGTCATCCATTGAGAGACTGGTGTTTTGACCAGTATTTATTTATTTATTTGTGTTATGTTTCGGTAATGATTCAGTGTTTTTTTGTGTTTATGATTTTATTATTAGAGGTTATTTTCCAACAGTGTGTTTTATGTGCAGTCAGACCTAAACTCAAGCACAACGGGTCATTTCAACTGGACAAGTAATGGTCATTTGTACGTATTAGGCCTATTGGGGGTTATTTATGTAATATTAATTTTTGTTTCTTTTGCTGTTAGTTTGGTTCATAAGACAATGTATGCTGTTGTGCTAATTTATTTCGGATTGTGACGGTTCATTCATGTTTTTGTACTGTATATTATGATGTTTTGTTACATTAGTGTATAATTTGTTGCTGGCTGCTGTTGTTGTTCTTCTTCTTCTTCTTTGCACATTGTGTGAGGACCCTGACTGTCCAGAACACTTGAGGCCTGGATGTGGAGCAGGAAGGACCAGCCACTATCTCTGTTGTGTTTCACAGGGGGCCATGTGGAGTAATGTGATTTCCATTTTAACGTGTGTGTGTGTGTGTGTGTGTGTGTGTGCAAGGTCTTGATTTGATGTGCATTTTAGGTGAGCTAGCGGACCAATCCAAGTTGTGGCAGGACTACCCTGCTTCCTCTATGTCGGGCTGGAAGATAAATGGTTTTTTATTGACTGAAATCCTTTATGCTTGTGATCTTTAAAGGGCACCTATTTCACCCCTTTTTTAAGATGTAATATTAATATTATGGTTCTTCTGAGTGTGCCAGTTTAGGTTCAGTTCAAAACACAATTCATATTTTTTATTAGGATGTGTTAAAAAGTGCCATTTTGGGGCATGTACACAGTTTGTTGTTTTAGGGGCGTGTTGCTTCACATAAAAATTAGTTTCGACTTCCCGCCCAACTTAACAAAGGGGCGGAGCCAAGAGTTCCCCCGCTTTGTGTATGGCTACAGACAGGCAGACAGAGAGAAGCAACATGAGTAAGAGGAACAGCATTCAGCCATACATGTACGACTCGGACACAGACCAAGCAGAGAGTACAAAATCATTTGTGTCTTTGTATAGTTTTACAGCCAACTTTATGTTAGTTTAAAGCTCTGAGCTTGTAGCCTACACCGAGACTAATAACCAAGCACACAGAATTAACTTTGACTGAAGGGCATCACACACCGGATGCGCCGCGACATGGCGCGCGCATGACAGTTGAAAGTATCACACACTAACACAGCAAACCAGACGCGCACATTCGCATGTTATTTAAAATGAAACTATTCAGATAACGCTCTGTGGCGCGGCAGAAATATGAACAGTGTCCTGAGCAGGGCCAGCGCGTCCATAGAGGCGACCTAGGCAGCAGAATAGTGAGCAAACGTGAGGTGGACATGAGGCAACGCGCTCGCACTTTCCAGCTGCACCTAGTTAAGATGACAGGGAGCTTCTGTGACTGCAGGAAATGCAAACCGCTGTAGTTTACGGAAGACACAATGAAAAGTACGCATGTATGCAAACCCACCAAAACTCACAAACACTGGCGGCGAGGAGAGCGACAACTTGGTGAATGTTGAGCCCAATGAGCCTTACATCTAAAAATAGAGCAAGGGTGTTTCTTTGGTGACGTTGCTTTGACTCACACGCTGAAAATGGCGGACATGAAAACAAACTGAGCATATGGTAATGCACACCTGTCAATCAATATTGGTGGGCGGGGGGACCGCACTCCTACGTCAAGTTGCGGTCGATCTCAAAACCGCTCCAATTGGTCCACAGTTTTTATGTTGTTAAATTGAAAAAAAAGGACTAAGCGTGTTTATATCACCCCAATATGACGGTCTATACACTATACCTACACATATATCTGTCCAAACAGCTTAAAAAAGTTGATTTTTTACCATAGGTGCCTTTTAATAAAGAATATTTTTGCATTGTTTCTCCTGTCTCACTTCGTCTTATTCCTTAATTGCCTTCAAAGTGGTAAAACTTACCTGTGAGTCTTAACTGTGAGTACATCCCAGGCCCCCACAAGGGGGGCGTAGTCGGATTAACTATTTTCTGAGGCTTGAGGCCTTGGACCTTAAGAGAGTGCCACATCGGATAAAATAACACTCACAAGATGTATACTGCCGTCCTTTAGGGAATGCTGAGCACACTCCAAGTGATTCTCCTTATCCAACCATCTACCTTCGACATCACCTGTCTGACCCTGAACTTGTCTGTCCTCCGCTGCCCCATCTGCCTTCCGATCGACACCTGCCTGCATGTGAACCACCAGACAGCTTGGATGAACTCATTGGTTTGGCCATTTGACTGGATGCCAGGATGGAATTACGCCATCGTGTGTGGAGCCTGTCAGTCCAGCCCAGGTCTGAACACCCTGTTTCTACCTCTGTTCCTGCGGCCATGGATGCCATTGATGACGTAGAGTCTATGATCCTGAGTCGCTATCGACTAACTGCTAAAGACAGACAGCCTGTCCGTTAAAAGCTATCGCTCGTAGGTAGCCAGGGGAGTCCTCTGGAGCAGTGCCTCTACCTCACCAGCTCAGGGTTCAAGTGCTTAACTGGTTGTGTCTGTTCTTGTCTCTTACAACGCGGTTATCACAGTTAATCCATAATAGACATAGTGGAGGAAACTCACACCCGCAGGCATGCTCGTATTGCTTTAACAGCCAAGAGGAAAGAAAAAGTTACCTCACAAACACACCAGCGGGTCAAATGTCCTAAGTGACAGAGAGAGAGGCAGAGTTGGATTTTTACAGCATTTCTCCCTAGTAGTGAAATAGCGGCTCGAGTGCTGAACCTTCTTAAGTGTCAATGAAAGACTTTCCAGCAAACTCACAAGCAGTTAAACTGTGCATAATTATCTACTTTTTAAGTAGTTGGAGCGTTGTAAATACTCACTCTCGCCTCCTTCGCCATAGTATTCTACTGCGACATCACGCATAGGAGATAAATGACGTCAGTACGTAATAACCGGTTATGATCCATTACTGAACCGATATCAATTTGTCCCCGTCTGCATCGCGGTGCACCGAAAAAACTATTAATTTTGACACCCCTAGTCATCTCTTTTCAAACTAAAGCTAGAATGAGATGTGTGTCATTGCTTTTTCTGTATACCAAATTATATGATTCCTCAGGTCATGGAGACCTCTTAAAGTTGCAGTATGTAAGTTTGACACCCAGTGGTTGAACTAGGTATTGCACTCCTGGATCAAAACAAACGCATGTGCGGGTTGCCAGATTGAGCACAGGAGCGAGTGATTTAAACTCTGTTCTAAATAAAAGCAACGGTACGCGATAGAGGCAATGTTATCCATAATAAGAGGAGTTTTGGTTCTAACCAACTCCTCGAATTGATATATTAGAAACAGCTTCTATTTCTCAAATCTGAACAACAGAAACCTACTGTATGACAGTGATCACCTTAGGTAAACCTCATGTGCTTTTTTCAGTGCTAAATGCTAACAATGCGAGTTTGAATGCCATTTTACATGACATTTATTACCATATACTGAAAGCAGCAGCAGATAGTTCACCTCACATCTTGAAAATACAATAAACCGTTTGAATTTAAACTTTAGAACTAAGAGTGCTTCAGCATCTACATTTAATGATGTTAAAAAGGGTTAACATGTATTAAAAAGATTATAAACCTTACCGTTTTGTGAGTGAGTACACATTCTCCTCTAGTGCAAACAGCCAAATTGCTATCACTGCGTATCTCGTCATGAAAGTGTGTTGTTAGGACACATGGTCACAATGTAACCTACTGATCTAATGTTTACGTTCATAATTTTTGTATCATTTGCTAATTAATAGCCTCATGTGGAACTGAATCTGTCTCATTTCGACGTTTGATATTGTCCACCAGAGAATTTGGTTAAACTAGCATTGAACAAGTATGTTCACTTGGGATGTTTCCTAAATATCTGCACACATATTATGGTATTTTTATGCTTTAGAAGAGTCAAAAACTTACATACAGCACCTTTAAGTGGAAATGGACCCTTGGTGGATTGGAAACAACTGTTTCCTAAGTTATTTGCCATTTTATGTGTTAATTCTTTTTGAGTACATTCATTTGCCTTGTCTTGAGTATGAAACAGATTGTACTTTGTGTATGTGTGTTTTACTCATTTGTGGATCATTTTTACAGGTCTTGGGTCAGCTCTAGTGCTGGAATGGGCAAACTTGACCGTGGGCCAGTGTCTTGCAGAGTTTAGCTCCAACCCTAATCAAACACACCTGCCTATAGATTTCTAGTGATCTTAAATACACTGATTAGCTTGTTCAGGTGTGATCATTGTAAATTGTTGGAAGATATTGTTTGGAATTTTATGCACACACATGGACATTTTTTACTATCACTTAAAACATCTTTATATATGACACAGTTAATGACGTTATGTAGGAGTATAATTGTTATTGATTTGAGATTGTGAGCAGATTGGCATTCAAAATTTGTGACAGTGCTGAAGCTGGCTCCTGCTTGATAAATAGTGGAACTATTCTTTCTTTATTGAATCTCTGACTCCGGCTCTTCTTCATCTGACAGACTGATCATTTTTGGGATAAAACTGTTAGTTCCCCAACATTGTATGAAAGCTTGAGGCTGCACAGCTTTTTCGGTTTACTTTGCCGTCTGCAATTTTTATGTTGCCAGGGAACCACTGAATAAGCTGTTTTGCTTGACCACACACCTTTTCTGCTCAGATTTTTTTTTATACAGGATATATCTAAAAGTGCAGGTGCTCAGAATACTCTTGGAACAACGTGAGGCCCCTGAGACACATACAGTAAGCAGAATACAAAATGCTCACCGTCAAAAGAAAACAACTTTATAACAGCATGTTTGGTATGGTCAGGCCCTAGATCCCCAAAAAAATATCCAGCTGCAAGCAGCTGTTTGCCTTCTTATAACATTGTGTACTGGGGCAGCAAAGCAAGAGGAAGCTGTCTGAAAAGGATGTGTGGGTGGCAACCCGGATTGTGTCCAAAAAAAAAAACATTAAACGACAGCTGCCCAACTAACTGCAAGATTAAATGTGCACCTCAACTCTCCTGTTTTCTCCAAATTCTCTATTGGAGACAGGTCGAGATTGCAGATATGATATGTGAATAACCCTTATGGCTTTACTTTGACATTTCCTCGAATAAAAATAATGTCGTCTGAAACTTTATGTCGAATACCACTGTTGCCCACCAAAAGGGTACGGAAACGCAAGCTTGATAAATGTGACCCGTACCGTCCTACTCAGTGGAAACGGGTCATAAGTGCACTGCATTAAATAACATCAACTAAAGAAACTAAAGACACTAAAGGAATATTGAAAATGTCATGTTAAGAAGGAAGACACCAATCTTGAGTGGCTTAACAAGATGTTCAGTAGCTAACTGCAAAATTTGGACACACACATCTCTTTGAAAGTAACACGTTTTAAGCAGCCTGTTTGAAAATGAACTGATTTTTAAATGACTAATTCTTAATTAATATCTAATATTTTCTAACATGGTATCAGTGATTCTAACATACCGTACATAAATATTTTTCAAAGTAAACTGCTTTGAGCACAAAATGCCTAAATGTTTACATTCAAATGATGAGTTGCATTTAAAAAACCATGGCAAGCACTGAAAACAGGCAAATTCTTGAAAGACAGCCAGACTTAATTTTCTAAAAAAACATCTGTTTCACTTTATTTTTTATATTGCTGTAAACTGACTCATCTCTAAAGGTGAAAAGAGCACAGATATTGCTCTTTTCAGCATGCCAGACATTCATATTCATCTGAGTGGGATGGCACTGTTTTTAAAACTCTTATCTATAAATAGTGGGTGGGGGGAGATATTAGCGTTCATTCAGTAGCCGTCGTAGACTCAAATGACTAAGATTTATGGTTTTATCTATTCCGCTGGAATTTCTTTTGTGCATCCAAACTCGCTAACATCTGTGCAGTGACAGGAAATGTGTTCAGATCTTCGCTTCGCCTTGCAAGATACTGTCATGCAGAAAAGCACACTCACACATGAACATGCTTCATTTTACAGGAAATTTGCTGAAGGCAAATATACAGAAAGGGGGTGAAATGTACTCCATGAACACATGAACAAAGTCTGAGGATTTTAACAACCAGAGTGACAGCAATTTGTTATGATGACTGAACCGCCTATGACCAGGTAAACAGATTCTTTTTTAAAAATTCTATTTGTTTATGATCCATCAATAAAGCAGGAGACGTTATTTAAACTGTTCAGTATATTACATTGGATGGTTATAATCACATGTAAGATGAGATTTGTTAATCTCTTGAACTTCCTTTTAAATTGTACTGTACAAATACTGTAATTGTAACAGTATATGAGATCACAGACACCAATTGTATGATAGTGGGATTGCGGTGAGATGTTTCTGAGCCTTGTGGTTATTCAGCATTACTGCGACCTCCTGTAAGTACTGATATTTGAAAGTAAGAGGTCTGCATGAGGCTGCTTTGATTTAGCAGTGCTTTCAAACTGTTCATACTCTCATATTTTATATTGAAATATTAGAAGAGTTTAGTTAATGCCAAGTTTACAATTTTCAAAACAAACTAGTGGTTAGATGAATCTGTCTTTGTTATAGATTTGTATTCTAACTATAATTTGGGTAATGTGGACAAACCCAACATTTGGTTCAAAAATATTATGTAAGTTAAAATGTTAAAATAACCCAGTGGTTAAATTCACCTATAAATTGAGTTTAAAAATTGAGTTTTAGAGTGTACTTAACACATTATAATGCATAGTTTATGTATAACATGTACATAAAAATAAATTACTCTTAGTTTCCAGAAACATAGAACGCTGCTGCTGGGCTGTTTCAAAGTAAATTTGGGTAAAATATAGACAAACTCAATAACTGGGTTAAACTATTTATTTAAAAACTTACTCCAGCTTAGGTTTGTTCATATTTAATGCAAGTTTTGTTAAGACAACCAATTTTTGAAGAGCCCACATGATAAAGGTTTGCTAATACAATAAATGCATTAGAACCATTCGACAATAACTTTCACAATTATACGGTTTAAACAAATACAGTAAAATAAAGTACACACATCCTTTACTCAAGTGGAAGTACAGATACTCATGTTTAAAATGACTCTGGTAAAAATTGAAGTACTGCACTTTTGTACTCAAGTAAAAGTAAAGAAGTACGGCATGATATAAGAACTAAAGTAAAAAGTATTATTTACTACCACCTGTTTTAGTTTCACATGGGTAACTACACCACACATCATGTATACATCTATTTAAAATAACTTACATTTCAAATTTTTTTGTACAAATTTTGTTACCAATTTTTCATTACTCTAAGCATCATCACTCTACAATATCGTCCAACAACACTGCTCAAAACGTTGCCCTGTTTATCATTACCTGGACACAAAACTTAACGTTATGGCTGTTAAAAACAACAGCTGGCATCCTCATTCATATATTCTAAAACATAATTTTTCTGCCTATAAACTGTACTGTATTTACTGTATAACTAATAAATGTCTTAAATTTAACGCTTCAATTTCAACAATCTAACAAATTTAAATGAAGACTACAGTGTATATACTATACATGTTAAACCTATAAAACAGGATAAATTCTGCACTAGGAAATATAAACTTGTTGGAAACTAAAGGAAATAAACCTCATTGCATAATGTGTTCATAGGTATTTAATTGCTTTAGTACTAACTATACAATCGACAAAAAAAGCACATGATTGATAGTTTTTTTCCTGTGGTATTGGATTAAAATATCAGAGTAGTACAACATGGTCAAAAGTGGACAAAAAAACCCATTTAAATGCCAGATTTGAACAGGAATGTGTTTCATTTACCTGTGATCTGATCGACCAAAAAGCATCTTATTACCCTGTGTAAACATGACAATAAACATGAAGGGCCCTATCAAACACCCGGCGAAATAAGGCGCAAGATCTGTTTGTCCCGACGTGTTTCTATTTTCAGACCAACACAACCTTTATTTTCCTGTTTTCAGGCTCGTTGTTTAAATAGCAAATCCATTTACGCCACTTTGTGGACTCATCATGGGTGTTTCGGTCTGGAAAGGAGGTGTGTTATAGTGCATTGTTGGCGCGTTGCTATTTTGAGGAACTAAAATAGACTGTTCAACAGACCAGCTGAAAGCAGGTCTAAAGTCCAAAGCATTAGTTGTGCGCCTCGCTTACACATTGCTTAAAACACAAAGGATGTACAGCAATACACAAATATCTTTACAAATGAAAAAAATTTCAAGGATTAAAATATTTTTAAAAATATAACTTTTTACATAAATATAAAAACCACTGCCTTCATCTCGGGGGGCTTTTTTAGTTTATTCATGACAACTTGCTTTTGTATAATGTTATTATTATTAGTAGTAGTATTTATTATATGCATATTTATTTTTGTTTTATTAAAAACAAGCTTAGATTTGTCCACCTTTCAGGTTTTGGACCATATGGGGCATCGCATGTGAATTTGGATATAACTCAGTTTTTGACCACACTTTGTTATTATTGCTCATTTATTCATTTGCTGGAAATTACAACTGAATTTAGAAATAGTTTCAAAACAAATCTTTGCGCTTAAACAAAATTAATTATGTAGGCTAATGGATGTGTGTGCGTACAACATGTTTTCTTATCTACGAAAAAGAGAAAGGTAAAAAAAAGTAAAGGCCGATTGAAGGAGGCTCATTCTTTATCCTCAAACTGCAGATGCTCTGTTTAACTCCAGTTTTCTCACTAGGAAAGTGTTCAGTTTTTCCACTTACAAAGTCCACCATGGAAATAGCAAATGTGCCCTGGCACGACGCAACTGACTCTTAAAGGGAATGGGAGATGAGACTCTGATTGGTTTATTCTCAAAACACACCCATAGCTCATTAAGAGAATAAGCTCAACCCTGTTAGACCATGCGCCACAGTGCCTATTTTTCTGTCCTTAAAATAGCAAAAGTGGATTGGCACATGCCCTTAATGCTTTTGCACCATGTGCTTTAGACTTTACGCCTAGATCGGTAAAATAGAGCCCGAAATCAGTCATGTTTACATCGCGGACTCTGTCTCATCCACGTTAGCCATTCCTATGGTAAGCTTAAATAAACAAGCCTACGGTGCGTGATCAGAGGTTGAAAAAACCACACAATGACAAATATACTGGCTGACAATCAAAAAGGCGTTCAATTTGCGCAATGACAAGAAATAATATAGATTGCGCCACTAAACACATGAAAACGAAAGTACCGATATAGATTTAAAAATGTAAGGAGTAGAAAGTACAGATATTTGTGTAAAAAGGTAAGCGAAAATATAGAGAAAAATAATGTCCGAAAAATAAATAGAGGAGTAAAGTACTGATACCAAAAAAAGCTACTTAAGTACAGTAATGAAGTATTTGTACTTCATTACTTTACTTCCCATCTTTGATATTATATTAAAACTAAACAATTCAAAGAATTTTCTACATAATTAATAATAATAATAATATTCAACCCTGCTTTTTGCAACAGTATAAAGCAGTGATCATCAACTGGCAGCCCGTGGGCCGAATCAGGCCCGCTGAGTCGATCAATCCGGCCTGCGACTGGATTCCAAAATTATGAGGATCTAATAGAAAATAGTGGTCCACACTAGGGCTGTGCAATTGCGATTTGGAACGTTGCGATTAGCTAATCGCAAAAGGCTGCGATATGACATGTATATTATTTAACTTCCCACGCTCAGAGCAAATGCATGACTGCCGTCTGTGTGTGTGTGTGTGTGAGTCTTACTAGCCAATCGAGTAAGCACACTTTCGTACTGCCCAATCAGAATTGCGCAACTGAACTATGCGATTAATGAATTATTGTTCTACAGTGTTACAAAAACGATGCTGTATTGATGGCGTATCAGCAGCTGTATCCTATTTTGACTACACCATAAAACAGTAGCATGATTAAAATACATAAAATCATGATTTCAGAGTATTTGTAGAAGTCGGGATTCGAACCCAAAAGTGATTTGAAGCTCAGTTACAACATGCACACGCACAGTGCACTAGGCCACAACAGACAGAAAAATTATCAGACCCTGTCAATCAAATGCGCATTCGCCAGGTCTCGAAACGCTTCTGAACTGATCGATGCTTTGAATCGCTTTAGTCACATGACCAAGTGTTTCGAAACACTTTAGTCACGTGACCTGGGTGTTTCGGACCATGCTTCGGTGCAGTTTTTCGAAACACTTGCGCTTCGGGATCTTGACACTGTGTTGAAACGTCAGTTTCACGGCAACCATCCCTAGTGAGAGGCTGTAGTTGCGTTCAGGAAAGCAGCGCCAAAACAGCGCAGGTGAATTCCCCGTGCAAGAAGGAGGTGTGTGAGGTCTGTGACACACACAGGTGAAGATGGCGGCAGCAAAAAAGGACATAAAGAGCTTTTTTTAACGAAAAGCGTGTCACATAAACTCGAGTTCGCTACTGAATGAATCCATCATGATAATCATGGCATTAATGCTCGTGTTTCATGCTTTAACTAACAGTCTGTCATTGTAGCAGGCTGATAAAGTCTGTGAATAATATGCCCTGAAAACTAACTGCAGAATAAACATCTAAATGCAAAAGTATATGATCCCTGCCTGCCAGTTCTCCTGATCTCTCAGAGTAACAAGTGCAATTTCGGTTGAAACAGTTTGTCAGAAAAACTACAGCCTCTGCACCATCTTATATTAATACTTATATATGAGTCTTTATTAAACTCTTTATCAGTTAATAAACATTCTTTTAACATCACACTGTCAGGCCTGTAGCCAGCTTTTTAAATGGGTTATTTTTGCAGTTATTCACCTGATTTTCTATTTAAGTATGATGTATAAATATTCCATTTTAGTGACATTTTAAGAACTATTTTTTTCTGCATTATCTTGTCGGATGGTTATCATAACCACACTTTTTGATGTACCAAAATATATTTTAAACCATTTTGTCAAACTGCTTATCACACTATTTTACTATTTTAACAGTTTATTTACAAATGTGCATTTTAACTGTAAGTTTAATATTACAGTTTTATAAAAAATAATGAAGAATTATAATAAACAAATGAAAATATACTTTTTACAATTTTACAAAGTACAATTTCAGATATGTTTGCTAATATAAGTTAATATCTTTTAAGCTCATTTTTTAACTAACACTCACTGCTGTATTGAAGCTAAAATACAGATTATTGACTTATTCACTTGACTACTAAATTAAATCGCAAATCAAATCGAAATCGCAATATCTGTCAAAAAAATAGCAAAAGTATAAGAATTAAAAAGTATAAACATTAAACATACTGTTAAGCCAAAATTATATTTTTATTTGATTTTCTTCTTGAGGTCTGGCCCCCAAGAAGACTGTCTCGTAAAATTCTGGCCCTCTGACAAATATAGTGGTATAATGCAATCTATCTCTCATAGTCAGGAATAATACCTGTGTAATCAATTAATCAGGATGTCATGCGGCTTGTTTTGTTTAAAAATGTCACTAAATTACATTTACTGTTTCTTACAGTATGGAACCCTCAGCTGATTACTATTATGAAGTGACCATGTGCAATACAGAAGATGGATCCCTGAATCCACACATCAAGGTTGCCATTTTCTATATGGTTTTTGTGCTCGGCCTTGTTGGCAACATCATCGTCTTATGGGTCCTCCTGAAAAGCATGCATGTGAAAAATATGACAAACCTCTGCCTGCTGAATCTGGCCCTTTCCGATCTACTAATGGTACTCTCACTGCCTTTCTGGGCTCTCTATGTTCAAGGTCATTATCTGAAAGCCGACGCAGTGTGCAAAGCTATGGCGGGTGCGTACCAAGTGGGATTTTACAGCGGGATTTTTTTTGTGACTCTCATGAGCGTGGATCGTTATCTTGTCATCGTACACGCCGTCGCAGTGCTAGGAGCGAAGATGCTGCGCTACGGCATTGTGGCAAGTGTCATCATTTGGATGGTTTCCATTGGCGCAGCCCTTCCAGAGGTCATCTTTGCAGAGGTGGTCAAGGAAAGCGAATCCACCAGTTGTCAGACAGTCTATCCTACTGAGTCGGCCAGAAAGTGGAAGCTTTTCCGTAACTTTGGTGAAAATGCAGTTGGACTGTTCATCTCTTTGCCCATTATAGTTTACTGCTACCTGAGGGTACTGATGGTTGTGAAGAAGACGAAAAACTCCAAGAAGAATCGGGCCATAAAGCTCATCTTGGGCATTGTTATCATGTTTGTGGTCTTCTGGGTGCCCTACAATGTGGTGGTGTTTCTGAAAACCTTGCACGAATTTGAAATGTTATTGAGCTGTCAGCCTTATAAGTATGTCAGCATGGCCATGGATGTGACGCAGACAATTGCGCTCACACATTGCTGTGTAAATCCATTTATTTACGCTTTCGTTGGAGAAAAGTTTAGGAAATACTTAGCAAGTGTGTTTTCAAAATATCTTCGGTGCATGAAGACCTTCCAATCAACACCATCACATTCCAGAGTTTCAGAGAATGACACTTCCAACACAGCTATTTTCTCTACATCTCCCATGAAAAGTACACAAGTTTAACTTTTTTGATACTATTTCCAGATTTGTCTGCTGTTAGTATTGCTATTTTTTGTTTTGTACATACCGTAATTACATTTAAAACTATAGTAGAAGCTTATATCCAAATGAGAAAACCTGGAACAATCAAGCGAACAGAAAAGCAACAACATTCGAGCGTAACTCTTTTAAAGGCACAGTATGTTGTTTTCACCACTAGAGGTCGCATATTCACAACAAACAAAGACATAGTTTGATGATGCCGTGACTGAGTGTGGAATTATGGGAGTTGTCATCTTCATTACATCCTACAGAACTACTGCAGAAATCATGATCATGGATGAGCTATTCAAAACGTCCGGTTCTTCTGGGTCATGATGACCACATGGAAAAGAAGCAGAGCTGTTTCAACATACTAAATACATTTAGGCTTCTGTTAAAATCTTTAGCGTGTCTTTCTATTTAACCAAACGGGAAACTGAGGGTGTTGTCAATGTCACGTTAAATAGCTTGTTTCTGGATTGAACGTTCTTTAAAACATTTGCATTTGGGATAATGTAAGTGCATAAGAGGTGGCACAGTGGCTCAGTGGTTAGCACTGTCACCTCAGGGAGGTCGCTGATTTGAGTCCAGGCTGGGCCAGTGTGTGGAGTTTGCATGTTCTCCATGCATGGATTTCCTCTGAGTGCTCTGATTTCCCCCACAGTGCAAAAACACGTGGTGTAGATGAAGTGAATAGACTAAATTGGCCATAGTGAATGTGTATGGTTGTTTCCCAGTACTGGGTTACGGCTGGAAGGGCATCCACTGTGTAAAACATATGCTAGAATAGTTGGCGGGTCATTCCACCATGGAATTTGAAATAGAGGCTAAGCCAAAAAGTAAATGAATGAATGAAGTACATAAGTCAGCAAACTATATAAGTTCTATATAGTTTTAATGGTTTTTGGATGTTTTAATTAAACATTGTGCTCTAAGAATTTCATCTGTGCTGCACACAATATATATAGTGCAATCTAGCATCTGCTGAATCAATGATGTGCTACCCACAAGCTTCTGTTCCTTAATATCTCTCAGTTCTTTCCCCTCAAACACCCGTATACAGAAGTCTATAACCACAGGAGTGGAAAAAAAACCCCCCAACAACATGTCCTCTCGCATGGGTAAAAGAGGATGTATGAGAGCAGTGTCTGCAAGCAATCATCACTGGATTAATGTATATGAATGTTGTATATTACTACTGTTTTTTTTTACATTAACTATAAATATATTAACATGTTCACGAAAATGTAAATAAACAAAAAATAAATAAACTTGTTTCTAAAATAAGTTGTAATTCTACTTCTTGCCACAAGAGCTCTCCCTAAGGCATTTTGTACATTACTGCAGTCAAGTGCATCTGCAGGCTGCATACCAAATATGTTTGAATGATTGACATACTGGCTAACAGTATACTGAATAATGTAATTCTAACCTTGTGTTCATTGCAGAAATAAAAAAAAATTCATTTGGGGCAAAATATAATCACCATATACACCATACCATACATTAAAACACGTACACACCATGTGTCTAACTTATGAATAAAAATAAATGTTCAAAAATAATTGTTGAAATTTTTTTTTCACAAGACGAAAAATCAACTCTGCTGCTTAAAATTGAACATTTTGTTTTATTACATCATTCAATAATTTAGATTATAAAGCATTTGATTATGTAATTCATTAGTTGGAGTTTGTCCTGTTGGAGGTTATTCTGTGAAACCTAAATAATTTATTGAAAACAACTTTGAATTGCTTCAAGGAAATTTTCCCCCAACCCTTGACTTTACCATTAAGCTACAACAGAAAGCCACAAGTATCTAAAGAGATATGCTTTGCAGAATCATGTGGATTTCCTGTGTACCTTGGCTCTGATGCACACACAGGACATAATGGCTGTTGACATGACAAGTGTTACATCAAGTATCACGTAGCACACATGATTAAAAAGTGATTTTTAGAAAACCTGCCCAAAGAATGTGCTTAAATATTGTGACATTAACGATTGATTAAATGTTAGCTATTTAAATCTTAAAAAAAATACTCAGTTTAAATTTCTGTCTGCAAATTTCAATATTTATTATTAATTATATTATTATTATCAAAATTGACCAATAGCTTTGTTTTGGCATATGTAAAGTTTTGATTGTGTAGCTGACAAAACTCATGAAGTTATTCATTCATTGATGTTTTTCATTGGACTTTCTAATCATATGCAACCACTTCCTGAGGAATAGCTATGAGATTTTGATCTGCATGCAAATATCATGGTTGACATTCTGCGTCACTCCAAAAAAGAAAGAAAGAAAGAAAGAAAGAAAGAAAAGAAAGAAAGCAGCAGTCTAAGCAGTTAAAAAAATGTTCATGTGCTGTACTCCAAGGCTCGTTTCCACAGAGTGGTACAGTATGGTACGGGTCACCTTTATCAGGCTTGCGTTTCCACTGCTGAAAGGGTACCAATGGTGGGCGTGGTGAATGACAGAAAGTTTCAGCCATGTCATTTTTGCTCGAGAAAATGTCTACAGTAAAGCTGTACTGTATAGGTTGTTCACATATCATATGAGAAACATTTCTCACAAACCTGATGCTTTATACACATAAATACTTGTGTATAAATGTTCATTAATAACTGATTTGATTATAACTGCAGATCAATGACAAAATAGCCTACTGTAACGTCTGTAATTACATAAAACAAATAAATGCAGCATATATGAACACATACAGACCCTTACAGTCTCTGATATGTTACCAATTACAGAAAAACTACACACAGCATACATTTAGGCCTTATTTAGGTTCAAAAACATGAAATATAGCCCAGTGCAAACCTCTCATCTGTCTTTAATTTTTAGCAGCACATGTAACCTCTTGTTAGCGAATAATTCCATCATTCCGGGTTCATAATAGTCCAAAAGTTGATGATAATAGTTAAACATAGTTTGTTCACGTTTGCTGAAAAATTATTTACTTCTTTTTTTCCGGCTTCTCCTTTGTTTTTTCGAGCGTCACTCTTGCATTTGTCAGTTTCTGACAGGATCGGGTTTTCAAAAGCATGTCAATAATCAAGCGCATTTATTATTATCATCATCAGCTCAAGAAGTTTGTTATTTCAAATATAGACATGCGGCGAGTGCAAGCAAGAAATCGAAAGCACTCGCACTTTAGACTGGCTCATAAAAACTAGGGGGCACAGGGTAAAATCTGCTCTTCTTCTTGGCTTTGTGGTTGTTCATCAAGACAACGACAAGGTTTGTTTGAGCTTGGGTTGACCATGGCTTGTTATTATCTGTATATATTATGCTGTAATATTTTAGTGTGTATTTGCTGTGTATTTAAAACATGGCGGTTCCTTTGTTGTCATTCTGGCTTGTTGCGTGAGCAAATGATGTACCTCTGTAAACCAATAGTGTTCAGCTGCGTGTCTAGCTCTGCCTTTTGGTACCTTTCAGTAATCTTGGTACCTAAACAACCACCCGAAAAAGTGGTATGGTACGGTATGGTTCGGTTTGGTATGCCTTTTGACAGTGGAAACGGCCATAAAAGCATACCGAACCGTACCGTACCACTCAGTGGACACGGGCCACTAATCTAATGATGATTTCATTATTTGCGTGTGTTGCAGTGAAGAACAATAAGTTTCAAAATATTGCCATTTTTTATGCTGTAAATATTGAACAAGGCATTGCATTTATGCTGGCTTAGGTCAGTCTGTGGTTCTGCTGTGATACTACAGCACATACTCTACCCACAAGCACACTCCACATAACAGAATTTTACCCTTTTGTATGGTGTTCGGGTCTGTGGAACCCATTTTCATTTTTTATCAAGATAAAATTGATGCAAAACATTATTTTTTTTAATGTAAGACTCATTGTCCTTGGCTTATTTTGTATGAAGGACAAACATGACACTTTGAGAGGACGCTAGCTGACCAATCACTCAGAAGAGTAAAAAAACTGGTCAATGAATGCCAATGAGTTGGCAGAGCTAGGCTCTGCAGGTGCCAGAGATTAATCATTAACGGAGTATATAGTTGGTGTGTGCAGAGCAAGTCTTAGACAGCTGGAGACTCACATGTGTATCAGAGAGACACACATCTTCCCTATTCAGGGAATGAGGGTTACATTCATAACCGAGATGTTTCCCTTCATAGGAACTCGGATGTGTGTCTGGCAGACACTTTGGGAGTTTTATGGAAAAAGCCACAGCAGCTAAGCCTGTCTTACCCCTGAAGTGAAGTTTGCCAAGCATAGCGTGAGTGCACAAGCATCACCAAGGGTGCAACCTTCCAACATCCCCTAGACCCTTTAATTACTGTTAATTACTGGGAATAATTTAGAAATAATTTAGATTGAGGTCGTAGATGTGCTTTTACCTAGCTAATTGTAGTCTAGGAATTTTTAAATTACAACAGTACGTTGGGAAAGCGTGCCAGTCCTGGAAGGGGGAAGATACTGCGGAGACCATCTGCTACCCAATAGGAGAGACTTAATGGCAATACGAACATATTAACTAGTCCTATTTAGGGGGAGTGCTACATATGATAAGCTGGTTAGCGGGTAGGGAAGACACGGGTCCGCCTGAGAAGGGGGAACACTCTGTGGCTAAATAAGCATATGGAATCGCCAATGGGGACCGCGTATAGCTGGGACCAAACCCCAGCATGTGGGTAAACCAAGCGAGCATATACCAGACATCATACTTTGCCAGGCACCAGGCTCCTCCTGAAGAGCTCTCTAGGGTTCACCAAAAGGAACCCACGCCCTAAAGGAACCATCACATGGCTCACCCTGGCACATTGAAGCGAGGGTAATAGCATCAGCTATTAAGTGGACCAACCTCTGCTTTGATACAGCACTTCTCTTCTGCCGATCATAACAGAAAAAAGCTGCTTAGAGACATATGCTCTATTTGTGGTCAACATTAAGCACAGTGTACGGACACAGCAATGAAAGGGCCGGGTCTGCATCCTCCGCAGGCAGTACTTGCAGGTTCTCTACCTGTAAAATAAAGTGTGGTAGGAACCTTAGCATATACCTGGACCGAGGTCTCAGGTAAACATGAGAGTAGGCTGGCCAGAATTCCTGACATGATTCGCTGAAGTGGAATTAACCATCTCACGCCACATGGAAACGGCTAATGAGGTTATGCCTTCCCAGTGTGCTACCATCCATCGCTTCACAGTGAGCGGGGATGGCAGCATGTCAAATCTTCAGTGTGGAGGGTGACAGCCTACGCTCCAGCTATCCTGAAAGAAGAAAACACAACATTCTTGGGAATGACAGATGCAAGTCCTATACAGTGGCTTAAAGGATTTTGAGCCTTTCTTCTTGCAGAACAGTGGTCAGGTCACTTTGTGACGCTGGTGGAAGGAAATGTTCCCTCACTCGCTTCTTTAAAATACCCTAAAGTGGCTAAGTAACCCAATCCCATTTTTATTTTATAACCCTATCAAATTCCCTCTACCCTCCCTAATTTCAACAAAAGAAAAGAAAATACATTTTGTTCCCTAACTCCCTTAAAAAAATCATAAAAGATACAAAAGAAATGGTGTTGAGCTATCTACTTTTTCCAACAGGAAAATCTGTACAGCAGTGTCAATGAACAGGCAGGGGTGAGACATCCATTGTAACACTGAACAAACGGTAACAGACTACTCTCAGATGAATACACAAACACAGCTTCACAGTCTCAATTACACACTCTCTTACTATCAGAGGCAATACAGCACAACCAAGCACAAGTGAGCTCAAAAAAACTAAACAGGAAGTGATGAAGGGACACTTATAGGTAGCCAAGAGTCCGCTGACCAGGCAGGGTGTGGCACCATCTAAACCAGTGGAGGGACCAAGACAAGGAGCAATCTGTTGTTTTCTGCACAGAAAACATATGCAGAGCACATCCCAAACAGAACAGAATTAGGATTTAAAGGGACGTAACACACCCACAAACAAAAATAAGCATGTTCATGTTTACAGACAAGATCTTGATAGGGAATCAGCAATAACACTACCTTTTTTATACTGGATGTCTAGATTAAAGTCTTGACACTTTAAAGCCACTCAAGCTTTTTGCCTTGTTGGCCCCGGTGGCTGCAGTCAAGATAAAACCCTACCAGCTCCAGTCAAGATCAAAGCCCTGGAGGGTCCAGTCAAGATCAAACCCAGCCAGCTCCAGTCAAGCTGAAAGCCCTGTCGCCTCTAGTCAAGAATTCAATTCACTTGTTGCCTGCCCCTGTCAAGGCTGATGCCCTGTTTGTCCCTTCTAATACTCTCTAGATCAGTACCTTTTATTCCTCCCTGTACTGTTCATCTGGCTCCACCCTGGCTCTCATCCAGGGTCCCTGATCCATTGGACCCTCCCTGGCCTGTCCCTCCCTGGTTGGCCTTTTTCTGCCATTTTTTGGCCCTCCTGCCCCTCCCTAACTGTTGTCTGAATAATTGTTGTCTGGATTTGCCCTCACATTCCTTCCTGGATGGTATGAAGAGATGTGGCTGGGTGTGTCCTCTGTTACCTCTTGGACTAACTTGTTCCATTTCTTTTGTTTTCCTCTTTCCCCCCTTGTCTTGTTTGTGTTATTTCTGTGAGTTGTTGTTATATTTTATGTCTCTTGGTGGGTGTTTGTGGAAGACCTGTGACACTGCTCCAGTCTTGTTTTGTTTTGTGTGCACATTACCCATGTTATTGTTTGTTGCCATGTGCTCTTCTGTCTTATTATTCCCAGTTATTCTAGTTGAACTTTTTAGAGAAGAAACACAAGGTGCGATCAATTCCATTTTGCATTTTTGCTGTAGTACAACTAACAACAGGTTTGCTACACAACAAATAAAGAATCAAAGGCTACAAGGCACTGAGAAGATCAAACAAATAGAGCTGGTTTTCTTTTTTTGTCTTTCCTGAGAAGCAGGAGGCACACTTAGTTCAGGTACTTGAGCTAAGAAACACTAAACCATTGCTTCACAAGTTTGTTTCCTGTTTCATTAGGATTCACTCGATAATACTGTAGTTTTACTTATTTTGATTATGATCAAAATAAGTTATGATGTACCTCAGATATACCTACTATAATTTCAACACAGAAAGTACATCTGAAAATAATGATGAAAATTGGCCAATCAACTGAGACAACTCAGTCTGAGTTGATGTAGATAAATGAGAGTTTTAAACTGAACGTTGCAAGAACTACTGAACTTTTTAGATGAGCATCAGCACTGCCCAAATTAAGGCCATCCAAACAGAGAATCAGTAGGTAAAACTACTTCCCCTTCTCTAATCACTTCCTGTGGAAGATGTTAGGACAGATTATTTTTTAATCTGAGTGTGGCACTTACGACTTCAACAATTTTAATGCAACAAAAATGGGATTTTGTGTCTCTCAGGAGTTTGTACAACATAGTCTGAATGGCAAACAACAAAATCGGTAACTGCTCATTACAATCCTTCTGATGTTTAACACAATAAGTATAAATCATAGTCTTTAAATCCATCCAATAACACTCTCAGACAGTGTGTGAGTTTCAATTCTTTCAATGCCTAATGAAATAAATGTGAAGTAAAATTGATTCCCTATTGAGTTTGAATGACTTTTGTAAATCAAATGTGGTGCAGAATTTTACAAGGGCTTTCACAATGTTGGGTGTCTTCAGGTAGCGTAAGGGTACAGCTTCTGGAAACTGGAGCACATCATAGTCAACAAATGCAAATGTCCTGACTCTTAGTCCTAGGCAATGGACCTACACAGTCTATCACAAGCTTTTCAAATAGCTCATTTAACACAAAACTGGCTTTAAAATTGCTGGTGACACAACTTAATTTGATTTCCCAGGAATTTGGCAAGAGTTACATAAACGACAATATGGTGACACAGAGGATTTTATTCCTGGCCAGAAGAAATGTTTTAAAAGGTTATATTAGATTTTCTTGACACCTAAGGGTCCTGAAAGTTTGTAGGGATGTGGAACAACAACTTAAAATACAAAACTCAAGTTATGTTTTACTTTCTCAGGGCTTAATATCAACATAAGCACACCATCACTTTGAAAATATGCAATGACATATATAGGCAAATCAGACTTAACAATCACCGATGATTTACATGTCAACCATGCTCCATCAGCTTGTTGAGCACTGATTTGTTGCATACTGAATGGAAAAATCTAAGCTAGGTTAAACAATCACATTAGAGGAACTCCAATATTAGTTTTATCAGTCACTTCTCTAAAAATGATTTAGAAAGTTTAACCTTATCCTCAGTTGTCCAAGCTTGTGCTAGAGTGACAACTCATTACTGGAATACATTCAGAAATTTCTGCCCTAACTCATCCTCCAAGACATACATCGTACATCAGTAACCTCAGGTAAAGAGTTAACTTTACTTCCAGCTAGATCAATTCCACAGCAATTGTACAGCAACCTGTACTACACCAGTTACGATATTAGAATGTAGATAGTCTGTAAAGAAATTCTCACTAACCCTAACTCAATTTCTGGCACCAACACACACCAAGGCGAAACTAGACTGAGGAAAAAAGGGTAGTGTATTTGTTAAAATAAATGTATATTATCATGAATACCATGGCTCTTGATACATTACAAAGACTTGCTGTCAATGAGACATGCACCAACACTGCTAATTAAAGCTCTTACTGGTGGAATGTGCAATCTATAAAGATTGGCCAGCAGGCTGGTCAAATTTAGCCATGAAACCTCCAACACCAAATTGGCCAGTGTTTTAGTTTCATTGCCCAACCCCTGTACACACGCACACACACACACACACACACACACACACACACACACACACACACACACACA
>CAIGQZ010002445.1:10723433-10757000 GCA_903798205.1 Danio tinwini
ATATATGTATGTATATGTATGTATATGTGTGTGTGTAATGGTTCACAAAAATCATGGTTTGGTTCGATACGAAATCAGGATTTCTCTGATTTAATTGTTTAATGTATTAAAACTACCAATACAAGTATGATCTTGGTTTTTTTTCTTTTACTTTGAACAGTAATAGAGCTATACTTCCAACGCAATCTCACGGTAATTCGTAACTTTGTAAAATTGAATTGGTACGATATAATTTGTACAAATTAGTACGATTTGCTCATCACCCAATGACAGTTGGGGTTAGGGGTGGGGTTAGGTGCCACGTCTCCTTTTTAAAATCATACATTTTTGTACTACTGAACTTGTACGAATTTGTACGAATTAGGTTTCCTCGTGAGATCAACCCCCTTCTGGGGTTTCTGCTTAGCAGCAAATTAAACAAATCCTTTTTTATACTCAAAACCAAAAAGCTGCTTATAAAAAATAAATGTAATGTAGTAGTTAAACAAATAAAAATAAAAGAACAATTTAGTTTTGATATGGAACTCAGTTTCAATCAATTCTTAAGTAATTTTTTTTTTCAGAGAGATGAGTGTCCACCTTTTCTTCAGACAGCACAGATCAGCTTGATTTGACTGTCACCTGCCATTTCAGTGGATCTGAAAGCAGGAATTATTATCCGACTTAAATGGGCTTATGAAGGAATAATGTACGGGGCTCAATGACATTTAACATTTTCTAAAACCCGAATTTTCCACTACCGATTAAGGTCTCATTTCTACAGCTATAAATATACTGATCGCCTCAGTGATTTGTTTTGCTCTGTTTAAACCTGTAGGAATTGCCTGTCTGAATGCTGCGGGGATAGTTGCATGTGGTGCACGTTTCTTCGTCTAATTCTAGTTAGTGATTCCATGATGCCAGTAAAAATAAGTTGACATGTTCAAATATTACCACTAAAATAGCTTACTGTCATGATGTCAAGATGTGACATATCATTGTTTTTTTATTATCCACCACTCTCTTGCCATCACCCTCATAACTTACAGGAAAACCAAAGTGCTCCCAAACGCCAGACCGGTTGTTGGTTGTAGGATAATTACATTGATGTTACTATCCATTTTGTAATGAGCTAGTGCTGCGTGTGCCTGACTGGACTAGTGTTTGGAGGTGGGCGATGAAGTCAGCACGTTGCTTGTCACGTAATTTGGGATAACTTGTTGAGCGTTGTTGCACTGAAAACATTATATTTTGTACACTTTATTCTCTTTCATCTTTTTAGATATTAGTCTGAATCGTTCGGTTTGTAATGTGTACTGAACCGAAAGTCTCATACCAAACGGTTCAATATATGTATATATTATTTCAGGTAAAAAACAAAACAAAAAAAAATTTAGGTCAAAATTTGTCAGGGTTATAATAATATTGGTGTGGTGTTGGGCCTGCTTTTGTGGCCAATACAGCATCAATTCAACTTGAGAATGACAGAAACAAGTCCTGCACAGTGGACAGAGGGATTTTGAGCCAATTGTCTTGCAGAATAGTACCCAGGTCACTATGTGATGCTGGTGGAGAAAAATGTTTTCTGGCTCGCTCCTCCAAAACACCCCAAAGTGGCTCAATAATATTTAGTCTGGTGACAGTGCAGGCCATCAAATGTTCAACTTCACCTTCATGTTCATCAAATCACTCTCTCACCATTCTTGCAGTGTGTATTTGTGCATTATCATCTTGACACACAGCACCACCTTCGGGATACAATGTTTGAACCACATGTTTGGTCCTCCAGAATGGTTCAGTAGTCCTTGGCAGTGACACACCCATCTAGCACAAGTATTGGGCCTAGGGAATGGGTCTCAAACTCAATTCCTGGAGGTCCACAGCTCTGCACAGTTGCTCCAATCCTATTCAAACACAGCTGATTCAAATAATCAAGTTGTTCAAAAGAGTCTCGAACACCTTGATTAGCTGCATAAGGTGTGTGAGAGTATAATTTCAGAAAAGGACATGGTTTCTAACCAGAGGCAGCCTGGCAGAGGATTTCAGCAGCCAAAGACTCACAAGGTGCAGGAAAGGACTAGGGAGCATACAGTGACAAGACAAGACACACAAAAAAGGCAAGTAAAAACTAAGAAACAAACAATAAACTAAAACGACTTGATACTAAAAGGAAACAAAATGTAAGAGACTTACAGAAATTACTGAAATGGCTGAGGAAAGAGTATAATAGCTTAGACAAGGATACTTTGAAAGGATAAACTGGACACGGTTCTTGAAGCTCAGGAACAAAGCATTTGCATTGACAAACAAACAATGAACTGGCCAAGACATGAGGGAAGAAAGCACAATATAAAGAGATGAAAGAACATGAGGACCAGGTGGAAACACTTACACAAACGAGGACTAGATGAGGGCTAAACAATAGGTGCGTTTGACTTCATGCAGCACTGTGCAGATCGATCAAAATTTGTCTTAAAGCAGTGCATGCTGGTTAGAAATGTTGTCCAGCTTTATGCTGCGCCGACGCCACATGACTATTACATGTGGCCTTAAAGTACCGCAACATCACTCCAAGATCAGACGATTGATTTAGCCGGTGCAGCGTTTGAAGAGGGACTGCAGGAGCTGCGATGACGACACCGATATTACAAGATTGGCTGAGTTCAGCGCATGACAACAACCACATGCGTTTGCTGTTTATTATTGAACAACTTCCGTCTCACAAACTTCCAAACAATTCGCTTTTTATGCCATCTCTATCTTGTACACATTGTGCTTATTTTAAAGACTTCAAATATTTTACTGCAGTAGGCCAAATCATCTTTTTTGTTAAATAATTTGTTTATATAGGCTAGATTGTTTGCATAGATTTATTTTTGACATTTTCATACAGACCCTTTACTGTATACAGCGCCATATATGATTTAGGGTGCTTTCACATCTGTAGTTCGCTTTATTTGGTCCGGACCAAGGGCAATAAATGATACATTGTAGCATTTTCTGCCGCCTTTGGCCCGTTTTCACACCACACTGATTGCTTTGGTCCGAACCAGTTAAAAAGAACATGCATTCATGTGACAAATCCACATCACTCATTGGCCAGATGTTGTTGAACATATTTCCTAAACTGCTTTTCGATTGTCAGAATTCACGTGCGGGAAAATGCCAATGGAACTCCTGCAAATAAACAAACGAGCAGACACAAAATGGCGATTTTCACTATGGAGGCATGACTGCGCTGGCTGACTGTATCCCTGCTCATAGTATACTTTATAGTTTGTATACATCACTTTAGACACTATACATTTCGAGAATGATGTGCAGCTGTGGTTGGAAAACAATGTTTTAAGGCATTGCAAACGGCTAATTTAGATTAAACAGTTAATTTAGCTAAACTGCAACATGGTCATCTTCCGGAAATATTACCAATGATCCATTAGGTAATGCTTCCCCCTCTCTCTCTCTTTTGGTAAAGCGCTGTGAACAAATACATTTCCTCCACATTCCATAATGCACAGCGCATCGGCATACGGCAGCTGGATTAGTCCAAAAAGGCGCAGTACTTTTTGATAGTTGGGTCTGTTTTAGTTGGGACCATGTTCTCACCACAAATGATCCGCTCGTGGGTTAGTTTAAAAGCGTACCGAGACTTTCCTCTTCAAGGAGGTCTCGGTACGCTTTTTTTGGTCCGCTTTTGGTGCGCACTCAAGTTTGATTGCTACATTCCCACCTGCCCAAACGAACCGAACCAAAAAGGAAAACGAACTCTAGTGCGATTCAACCGAACTAAATAAGGCAGGTGTGAAAGCGCCCTTAAATTATATATTTAGTGAAGAACCAAATATCAACTCAAGTCTATAACTGTCATCATTGATCATGCCACCCCCATAACGTTTATTTCTTAACAAATTGAAATGAATAGTTACTCTATAAAATTGTTCTAAAATAACTGATATATTTATAAAATAGTTTTATCCTGTTAAGTCGTTTAAAAACTTTGTAAAGAAATTTAAAAGCAACTTTGATATATAGCTTTTTCTGTGAAATTTCCACTGAAAGTGTAGCTCACTTATTTTGGGAATGTGCTTTTGTTCAATCTTTTTGGATTAATGTGATTGATTAATAAATAAATCATTGATCTCGCCGTGTGATCTGTCATCAAACAGCAAAATACTAGCGCTGAGGTGTCCGACCTCACGGCAGGGCTCTGACACAAAGCCAAATCTGGAACTAATTTAACATAACAAACAAAACCTGATAATTTTTGTCCAAAAATTAGTACACCTAATTTATTAGGTTAGGGGAAAATATTAAATAAATTTGTAATAAACAGGAAAAATCTAAAGAAATATAAAATATATATATATATTTCTAGAATTTTTTAATGACTCATTTGAATTAAATGCATTATCTCTCTATTCCCAAAGGCAATAGGTGGCCAGACCTCTTATTATAAAAAAAAAAACATTGTTTAAATGCACCAAAAAATAATGGCTATATTCACTGAGAAATAGATAAAAATATGTGTTAAAAATGTATACATTTATATTAATTGAATAATTTTTTATTTTTTTTTTCAGTTTTGAATGAATAAATAAATAAATAAATACATAAATTAGTTCATTAATAATAATAATAATAATAATACATCAAAGTTTTTAAGATTTTTAAATATATGATCAGAATCAGTGGTGTAGTCCTAAAATAAAAAGCTGGTGTACTATTACCCTCCCAACCCAAAATTTTTAAGTGGGCAAACAAATGACTCAACTTGATTCATTAGCAATACTTATTTATTCAACATAAGTTACCTGTAACTATTGACTTCCACAGAAGGAAAAACAAATACTATGGAAGTCAATGGTTACAGGTTTCCAGCTTGAACAGAATAAAAAAAGACAAACCGGTTTGGAACAAGTAAAGGTTGAGTAAATAATGACAATTTTCATTTTTTGGGGTGAACCATCCATTAAAAAAAAAAAAAAGGGGGGGGGGTAGGGGGGGGTGGCGGCAAAAATGCACAAATTGCAACAAATTTTGATGCAAGTCAAAAAAAAACATTTGGTATACAGTTAAAGGGGATGCAAATACACGTGACTTACAGAAGTTTAATCAGCAAAACAAGTGAGTATACTGAGGGTATACACAATTTTTGATCCTCAGAAGTCGTAATACCCAAACAGCTTGTGGAAAAAAGTAGGCATACGGATATCTATATCCCTGACTACACCACTGATCAGAATATTCCCCAACCATTATCCCCAACCAAGATTGTTAAAAAACAGTATGCTGAAGCACACAAAACACACATTTAGAAGCATTCAGAACTAAAGCAACAAAACTGGGTCATGGGCTCAACCACAGACCCCAGCCTCTACTCCACAAATGACTGAAACTGCAAAGCAGCTTCTCCCATGATGAGCAGATTTTACATGAAAAACAACTGTCATCAAAGACATAATGATTCAGCCTGATATCTCCGTATAGTGGCTCTTCTGATGAAATTATGAGCAGTTTTCTCATATATGACCAGATAGACGTATTAGGCATCACTATAGCCAGTCAAAACATTAGACATCACCTGTTCACAAGACATCAATAGTAACATAGTGACACCTCTTGAGGGACTGTCCCCACTACTGCAATGACACCTGTGCTGTGTTTTTGCTCTCTGCAAGCTGGGAAAGTTTGCTCATTTACATTATGTCACAGACATAGGTAAAAGTAAACACAACAAAAAAGTGAGCAAACATATTGCCTTGAAGTTATTATATAAATGGACTGTTCATAGTTATAAAAATTAAGACAACTTAATAGCTCCATGTTACAATGGGTTTACTCTTTTTTTTAATGCAAACTTTTGTCTTTACATTTTTGTAAAACTTCAAAAACATACTTGGGTCAAAGATGAAGATCCAGATTTGGTATCTGCATCAAATTAAATGGACAAAAGTAATTTTATATACTTAAAGTTAACTGTTAATGAATTACTGTTTCAAATAACGTTTTTAAACATAGAATGTAAAATTTGATTCAGTATAGTGGATTATTTTTACCATTACAATATAAATATATTAAATATATTTGCTTAAGTGTTGTGTTACTCTAAAAGGAATGAGCATTATACATGTTTTAAGTTGCAACTTTGAAATCATAATTAAAGGCTCATGTACACCAATCTTTTCTTCTAAAAACGTTTTGACCTGGATTTAAGTTAAAATAAAAAAGGATAAAATCTGGCCAAGTTTTGAGTTTGTTTGAGCAGTTTGAAACAGCTCATCTTTTTGGAGATGTTTGTGTTACCTTCTAAAAGCCAGGCTACCTTTAGTTTGTGTTTAAAAGATCAGTGGTTGTGTCATGGAACTCCGCCTTCACAGTTCAGAGCCAACAGTCAAGAAAAAAGCTTCACCATGCCTTTATCATTGGCATTCAAATCTTTGTACTGTGGGTGATAAAGAAGAAAGCTGTAACCTGTAAACGTGGGCACGGAAAAAAAATGCAGAGTGCAAATGCACTGCAGATGAAGTTTGTGTATGGTGTACCACAAAAGCTCTAAAGGCAACCCAGACTAAACATTGTGAATCTCGGATTGGCTAAAGTAAACCACTTAAAGATATGCAGAAGTGTGACATTTTGATGCATCTGACTCCATTTCAAGGAGCATCTTAATGTAACATCTCAGTTACTGTCCTAACCTTGTTCCCTGAAGCAGGGAATGAAGTTGTAATGTCAAAATGACATTATGGGGAATTGCCAGATGACCAATCACTCTGAAGAGTAAGAAAAAAGGTAAAATTAATGCCTATGAATTGGCAAATGCAGCTTTTCACACATGCAGCTGCTTATATAAGCTGGGTATATAAGCCAAGTATATTGCTCACCTGAAGGAGAGCTAGCCAGACTTTAATGTTGAGGAAGCTAAATGCACTTAGTCTTCAGCTGGTGATCCAAAGAGTTTCTGGATGCAGACAGGGTGCAGCTGCAAGCTGAGCTGCATGCAATACTTTTAATTCACACACCTAAGCACACCCCTAACCCTACCCCTCAAAGTGATGTCCCTAGCTCCATTGAGTGCATTGTGTCTGACATTGCATGTCTGAGATATGCAGTCTAAGCTTGCATATCCAAGTCTGCCCAAATGGGGAGATCTAGTAACAGTCTGTGCATATGGGATAGCTTCTCCTGACTGGAGGAGCACTACAATGATGGTAAGCTGGTAGGGAAGACACAGGTCCACCTGAGGATGGGAATTCACTGGGACTAACTGACTCACATGGGATCACTGTGCAGTTGGCACCGACCCCCGATAACGTGGGCTGACTAAGTGGGGATACCAGACAAAATAATTGGCCAAGCATTCGGCTCCTCTGCGAGTTGGGCTTTGGGGACCTCAAAGGAACTCACTAGGGTTCACCAGATGGGAAACTTACTAGCAGTGTGGAAAAAGTTCATACATCTCTGAATTAGGGAGAATGTTTCCTAAGGAGGAATCAGGCTCTATTCTGAGAATGCAGAATCTCATGAATGTTTTGGGTGTACCCAGCCTGCAGTTCTATAGATGTCTGTTAGAGACATGCCTTGTGCTAAGGCACAGAATGCGGACAAGGCACAGTAATTAAAGGGCTGGGTCTGCCTCCTTTGCAGGCAGTGGTTGCAGAGTCACTACCTGGTCTTGAAAGGGTGTGGTAGAAACCTTGGGCACATAGCTGAGCCTGGGTCTCAGGATAACATGAGAGTAGGTACGCCTGATTACAGGCATGATTTTCTGACCAAAAATGCCTCCAAAACCTGTCCAGCAGAGCTGTTTTCATGGACAGAATTCTTAAAGATACTGCATCAAGTGGCTTGAATAGATTTCTCTGCAGACCCGCTATGACTAGCGAGATTCCCAGTGGGCACCTCTGAGGAGTCAGGCATATCCTGAAGCGTATGCTGAAGGAAGAATAGCTCAACTCATTTGGCATGTTCAGGGGTCTTTGCGGCAAGAAGTGCACCAGTCAGTTATTTGACTCCATTTCAGGGCATAGGTGGAGGCACTCCATATCAGTTGGAGGGACTAGCTTGATTGCATCCTTTGTTTTGCCATCGAAAAGTGAAATGCACACCCCTGAAGAAAGAAGCCCATCCTCTTGCAGCCTCAGAGCCTGTGGCAAAATGTGTACACATGAAACTACAAATAATTTTAATTGTGTTTATCTCTGTGGAAATAGTCCATTGTATCAGCCAGTCACACTGAGAGATTTCAAATGATACCAAACATGATGGTTAAAATCATCTGCATCAATCATACTTCGATATGATTTTTGCGAGTGGGCTGAGGGGAGAGGAGAATGGTTGAAGGAAAAGAAAAAATGGGAGACTAATCAAATGTTAGTTTACATTTTCACTCTGTGGGGTGTGGAGGCAAATGTCTGTGTTTATAAACCATCTTTGTATTGTCCATATACGGAGACATCAAAGTAGGTATCTGAAACCTCAACACAGTGACATATTTTCCCTGAGATGACATCTGTGAAATCAGCCACTGACTTTTTTGCTGCATTGCTGGATCCCAACACAGAAACATCCTGCTATGTTGGGTTGAGGTGACAATGCTACATCCTTACAAACAGGCCTCCATCTACTGTAAGTCATGAATTAAAAATTATTGGTACTAGACTGTGTGAAAATTTGTTTAAGTCTTTTCCTTCCTCAGGTCTCTCTTTTTTAGTCAGCTTAGGCTGAAAATGTTCCAATAAAGTGACAAGACACATTAAAGGCCGATTTATACTTTTGCATCACCTGACGCGCACCTCTCAAAAAATGTTACTACACTTCACGACAACACATAGCGCAAGCTCAGTGATTGGTCGGCTTGGTAGCTGTGTTGAGTGTGGGCAATGCTGAGAGCCGCGAGCTCGATGGAGCGAGTGTTTACAAGTGTCAAGTCCCCTGAAGGAGCTCCAGATGCTTTGTGTTTACCTTATGAGTAAAGTTGCACATCCATCGGTTCCCGCCTCTGAATGAGTACATTTTAGATACTTGTATATTAAGGCAGCGTTCAGAAAAAAACAAAACACCCATAAAGAAACTTGACACAAAGGAACATAAAAACCTACTGCCAGCTTTTTCTACTTCCTGCTTTGCTACTGTTCGGAAGCTTCTGCCTACTGCTCCGCTCCTTGCACTCTTGCTTTTATATTTTATACTCTAATTTTAACTTGAGCCTATCAGCACAGTGCTCAAACAACACAGCCTGAAGATCAACATCAATTCTACAAACTTTCAAAGGGTATTCGTGGGGTCAGATCGCAAAGATCATGCGCTACTGCATTAGCGTCCTCGACCCCAAATACAGCTCGGACTCAAATACAGCTTCAGAACAGATATGAAGTTCTCAGTAATATGGGAGAAGAATCCCCAAATGCAGTTAGACAGAGATTACATGACTCAGCAGCTAATTCTACACGGAACAGAGGCTCAAGGCCAACTAGACAGCGGCATTCTGCTCCGATCGCAGCTGAGATAAGAACATTGATTGTTGGAGATTCAATAATCAAACATTTTAGAAGCAGAGCAACAATGACATACTGCTTCCCTCATGCAACAGTCTCTGATATAAACAAAGAGCTTGAGAACATATTAAGGAAACATGAGAATGCAAAACGGATTATCATCCATGTGGGGAAAAATTATATTCGGAAGGAAAAGTCAGAACTGCTCAAGAAAGATTTCTGTGAGCTCTTGGAAACAGTTAAAAGATTGAAGATTCAGCCATTCATCAGTGGACCACTCCCTGCAAGAGGGACAAATATGTTTTCACGGCTTCTTGGACTAAATGTATGGCTGCAGAAAACATGTAACAGGAAAGGACTGAATTTTATTGACAACTTCAATCTCTTCTGGAACCAAAGACAACTGTTTACATCAGACGGCGTTCACCCAAACAAACTTGGTGCAAAAGTGCTGAAGGACAACATCTATTTCTCCCTCCATCATCCATCGGTTGTGTGTGCCACTGAACTCATCCCAAATGGCACACACACACCTAGCAAATGTCCCGATGACCACAGGACTTTCCTGAGTGGATTTGTGGCTGATGCATCCCACAAGGACAGCAATAACACCACGCAGACACAGCAACCACTGATAACGGACAAACTGCTGTCTGAGCCCTGCACACAGAGTTTAACACAGAGAGACTGTGATGCACCAAAACAACTCCAACTCTCAGCACTCATGGATGATCTCCAGGAAAACAGCCAGGTCAACATATCTCAACAGCCAGAAACCCCAGACCCACAGCCTCTGTCACCAGACACATTCTCACTGTCACCTTGCTCGCCCCTCTTGAATTTTTCAAAAAAGATGGAGGAACTGGTGTTTGCTGGAACTAAACTCTCACACTCCATTGCCGCAAGCCCCCAGTTAGCAACCAAAAGTCAGCCACCCTCACACCCATCTCTGAGCCCACCTCGCCCTACACCAAGGAGAGGCCTCAGGTCTTTGCGACAGCGGCAGGTCCCAAAAAACACCTCATCTTCAGCTGGTGAACTTGAATTGTGTTTGGGAGCAGAGACGAGGTTCTCAAGGTGAATGCGTACCTTGGCACTAAGGGTCAAACAACAAAAAATAAGGTCAAGAATCTTGGTGTGACGCTGGAGTCAGATCTGAGTTTCAATAGTCATGTCAAAGCAGTTAGTAAATCAGCATACTATCATCTCAAAAACATTGCAAGAATCAGATGCTTTGTTTCCAGTGAAGACTTAGAGAAACTTGTTCATGCTTTAATCAGCAGCAGGGTGGATTACTGTAACGGCCTCCTCACGGGCCTTCCCAAAAAGACAGTCAGACAGTTGCAGCTCATCCAGAATGCTGCGGCCAGGATTTTGACTAGAACCAGGAAATCAGAGCACATCACACCTGTCCTCAGGTCCCTACACTGGCTCCCAGTTACATTCAGAATAGATTTTAAAGTATTATTACTTGTCTATAAATCACTAAATGGCCTAGGACCTCAATACATTACAGATATGCTGACTGAATACAAACCTAACGGATCACTCCGATCTCTAGGATCATATAAACTAGATATTCCAAGAGTTCATCAAAGCAGGGTGAATCGGCTTTCAGCTACTATGCCCCTCGCTGCTGGAATCAGCTTCCAGAAATGATCAGATGTGCTCCAACATTAGACACATTCAAATCCAGAATGAAAACACTTCTGTTTAGCTGTGCCTTTACTGAATGAGCACTGTGCTACGTCCGACAGATCGCACTATTGTTCTTTTCTTTTTATTCTTTTATAACCCATTTAACACATTTTTATCTGTTTTTAATCATTCTTATTATTTGCTTTTTTTATCCTCCAACACTTGTCTTTTTATTCTTGTTTATGTAAAGCACTTTGAATTGCCACTGTGTATGAAATGTGCTATATAAATAAACTTGCCTTGCCTTGCCTAGTGTTTCGGAAGTGTTTTTGCAAAGCAACACAAACAGAACCCATAAGTGAAATGCACGGCTAAGCACAAGATAGGTGTCATGGGTCACTGCGATCAATTGATGCAGAAGTTTAAACCTCATCCAATTTCCCGTCCACATACCACTAAACCATCATCAGTGTGGTTTAGTGTTATATAATGCATCTGGTCTCTAAAAACTTTGACAGCAAAGTCAAATGGAGTCAAATGAGCTTGACCATAGTGGTAAAAAAGGATATGTTATTTATCTCCTTTAGAATATCATCCTTTACTTTGCTAAACAAGGATGGAATAGCATTTTGGAAGATGTATACTAGCATGTATTTTGCCTATGTGTCTTTAGCCTATAGCGTCTTCATACAGAGATGGTGTTTATGTTCACACCGCTACATTACACAAACATATAGTTTAAAATATGATATCATAGTGAACCTTCCCTTTAAAGCTCTCTCTAGAATTGTGTGTGTGTTTGTGTCTGGAGATGCTGCCTTAACCATCCCATGCAAGCTGTCACCACTTGGTCACACTCTCAAAAATTATGTGTTAAATAATAACACATCTTGCATATTTTTGAACTGGTTCTGTGTAAAAAGAAATAGAGAAGAAGTGAAAAATAACACCGTGTGTCCAACACTAAGTGTGTGATCTACCTTCCAATTACATTGCTGTTTAATCCACTATGAAATGTTAAAGGTGCAGTATGCAAGTTTGACACCCAGTGGTTGAACTAGGTATTGAACTCCTGGATCAAAATAAACGCAAGCCCGGGATGCCAGATTGAGTACAGGATCGAGTGATTTACACTGTGTTCTAAATAAAAGCAATGACACACGATAGAGGAAATATTTTCCATATTAAAAGTAATTTTGGTCCTAACCAACACCTTGAATTGATATACTAGAAATGGCTTCTATTTCTCACAGCTGAACATGTGAAACCTATGACTGTGATCACCTCAGGTAAACCTTGTGTGTTTTATTCAGTGCTAAATGCTAACAATGTGAGTTTGAATAGAATTTAAACCTTACCGTTTCGTGAGTGAGTGCATATTCTGTGCTTCTGAAAGGCTGAATTTTTAATTTCTGTCATGTTTCGTCTGGTGCAAACAGCCAAACTGCTCATCACTGAGTATCTCGTCACAAAGCGTGTTGTTAGGACACGCGGTTACAATGTAACCTGCTCACGTTCATAATATGTGTATCATTTGCTAATTAATAACCTCATGTGGAACTGAATCTGTCTCATTTCGACGTCTGATACTGTCCATATCGGTCACGCATGCTTGCTTTCAGAGCCTTTCTGAATGAATAAATTAAAAATGCTGTTTTCCAACAAGGCAACCCGGGGTGCTGAATTATAATTGGCTAAACTGGCATTGTGCGGGTTAAATTTACCTAAACAAAGACAGCGTTCTGGCATGGAAAAACCATTTTCAAAGCAGAATATCTGACTTCAGCATTGTTTTTCAGTTAAACAAGTATGTTCACTTGGAATGTTTCTTAAATATCTGCAAACATATTATGGTATTTGTATGCTTTAGAAGAGTCAAAAACTTACACACAGCACCTTTAAGCAAGTAGGTGCATCTTTTTCATCTGTGGAGGACTTGGATGCTTAGCTACAGTACATGTCAGATATTTTAAGGGTTTGTATTCTTAGGCCCCGTTTACACTATGTTTTAGTTTTAAAACGTATACATTTTGCTATGGTTACACCTTTCATCCACACTACCCCAGAGTTTTCGAGCCCCGAAAATGGAGCGTTTCGTTTTGGAAGTGCTGAAGAGGCCTTTTTCATTTTAAAACACTGTTGCTCCGTGTCAGTGTGGATGTGGAAAAACAAAGACATCTGAAAATGAAGGCATGGCTGCATACATTCAATCTAATTGGGGCTTTTTCACAATACAATGTTCAGTCTTGCATCCTTTTTTTCTAAATTCAGACTGCCCAAGTTTAATATGGAAAACAAACTACAAAGGACACATCGGGTAAATCTTCAAAGGAAACATCATACTTTATAACGTCGTTTACATCACCCTGGCTATGTTGTTTCACTATCTTAACAATAAAATGAAAACATGATATAAGGAACTGCCTATTTTCATTTTAGTACTAACAACTTAACAGACACCAAAAATGTTGAGGTGTAGTGTAGCTCCAAATTTATATGACCGTCATCTTCTTCACTGTAGGCATATTTATAACAAAACGGAGCCTATAACATAACTTCCTCCTTTCATTTTCATTGAAAAATATGAAACATACCTCTCTCTTTTGCTGAATGTCAGTTTTAATAATCAGTAATGGCCATATATAAAAGTATAACCTACAATAAGTTTATACAATATAGGAAATAAAGGCTAGCAATCAGTCAAATAAGCAGAATCTGTGTAAATGGTTACATAAATTAATATATTAACTTATCTTTGCGCTCAGCCAAAACACGCTACCTGTGAACAAGTAATAGATTCACAAGACCAAAGAGTCGTTAGATAAAAACAAGATGAATTAAATTTCACGTTTAACAACTGGGTTTGGATACAGTAGTATTCTAGTTATAACTTGTAGTGTGATCAACGTTTGGGCCAGTTGTAGATGTGTTTGGAATCATCTTATAACATTTTTATGTTATTTTAGCAAATTTAACGAAATGGTTAGAAAAAAGATTTGTTCATCTCGATGAACGAGACTCAAAGGTCCAAGTCAGTAAAATGATCTGAACTTCTCATCACTAGTTCACACTAGCTAAACGTACCGTACCCTGAGATGAAACAGACAAAAAGTGCAGACAAAAGTGCAGACAAAAAGTGCTAGTGTGAAAGCCCCCTAATCTAAATTGCTGTATTAAAACTAAAACATATTAGTGTAAACAGGGCCTTAGAAACATTCAAAATGTATGTTGTCCCTGCTGAATAAAACAGCTTAAACCAGCCTAAGCTGGTTGGCTGGTATTAGCTGGTCGACCAGCCTGGTTTTAGAGGGGTTTCCAGCCATTTCCAGCCTGGTCTTAGCTGGTAAGGCAGGAAAATTATCAGCTTAAACCAGCTTGACCAGCCTGGTTTAAGCTGGACATAGCTGTTTTTGGCTGGTCAAGCTGGTTTTAGCTGGTCAACTCCCAGCCTGACCAGCTAAGACCAGGCTGGAAATGGCTGGAAACCAGCCTGGAAATGGCCAAAACCCCTCTAAAACCAGGCTGGTCGACCAGGTAAAACAAGCCAACCATCTTAGGCTGGTTTAAGCTGGATTTTTCAGCAGGGGTCATTGTGAGTTATTTACCAATGTACATTTAGGTAGTGACCGTTACACAAGAGCATTGTGGAACTTGATGCAACCCTGTCCGTAGGTGCTTCACAAACTGATTTTGTTTTGCGGTTTGCTGCTTTTCACTAAATAGACAAATGCCTCTCAGAATTGAAGCTAATGTTATTAGTTTTTCAGTGGCCTTTCCCTCTGGCTAGATTTTATACAAAAATATAAAATTGTTTAAAAATATCTTTTATGATAATTATTAATAATAAATGTACTGCAAATGCTTCAGTCATGTTTTAGTAAATCTATTGCCTTTTGTATTGCATTAATCTTTTCAAAGTGGCAAAAAATAAAGCATTTTTTATGAAAGAGAAATCGTGATTTATAACATTAATGTTTACTTAGGCCAAGGGCGACAAGGTGGCTCAATGGTTAGCACTGTCACCTTGCAGCAAGAAGGTCACTGGTTCAAGTCTCAGCTGGGTCAGTTGCATTTCTGTGTGGAGTTTGCATGTCTGTAGTGTATGAGTGTGTATGGGTGTTTCCTAGTACTGAGTTGTGGCTGGAATGGCATCCGCTGTGTAAAACATATGCTGGAATAGTTGTCGGTTCATTCCGCTGTGGCGACATCTGAAATAGAGATTAAGACAAAGGAAAATGAAAGAATATGTTTACTTTTTGACATTATTATGTTTGACATTAGTATGTTTATTTTGTAATACACTGTCTGTGTTAAGAAGAATAACAAACTGGTTGAGTTCAAAATAACAGCAAATGTGTTGTCTTTAACTACACATTGGTATGTTAAATAATAGCAATGCTTGTGTTGTTTTTAACACATCTGTTTTAAGAGAGTCTCATCTGTCATGTATAGGCTCTGATCTGATCTTTACAGAAGCTGTAAACAGACACACATGCGATGACCTCAGTGATGTTCAGCTCTGACTAGGCGCTTTTATTTAGCCTGTAGTCCACTATTATAATAGTTTACATTTTTTACATATAATGTTCCATTACTGAGGTTTTAAGTACTTTGTTATTTTGATTCCTAAATATTATGCGTTCTCTTTGACGGTAATATTACAGATATAGGAAGCAGCACATTTTTTATTCGGAAGGAGCTCACACTTATCACTATAAAGCTGAAGGCCAGAAGCCTCTGTAAAAAACTGAAGAGACTTTAAAGCAATTGGGATTAGAGGGACATCTTTTAAAAACAATGCAGTATCATCAGCTAGCTGGCTGATTATTAATTCTGTTCCAGCGACAGAAAAGGACGTATAATAGTGTAACAATTAAAAAAAGATATGGCGAAATGGGGCATCCTTGTCTTACACCACACTTTAAATAACATCTGGGGGAAGTGCCATTATTAAGCTGAATAGAGCTTTTCCATTATGATAAAGCATTTTAATACATTTACAGAAAAATGACCAAAACCAAATCTATACAGAGCCTGTAACATAAAATCATGTTATAATTGTCCAGAAAAAGGATAAAACTGTCAGTGGTAGTAAGATCTGAATAATCCAACAAATCCAAAATCAAGCATATGTTATTAGATACATCTCTCTGGGGTATAAAACCTGATTGACACTCATCTATTATACTATTAAGAATATATGTTAACCTTTGTGCTAAGACTAGGGGAATAACTTTATAGTCACTGTTCAATGAAGTGATTAGATGCCATTTTACTATTAAAAGGAGGTCTCTATTGGACTTAAGTATTAGAGTTATAAATCCCTGACATATAGTAGGACGGATAATTAAATTCTCAATCCTTTCTAAAAGCATTTTGTGTAAAATAAAAGAGCCAATGTTTTTTCAACTACTCAAATATACTAAATTTTTTTTTAAATAGTACATTTCTGCAAACAGCCCATCAGTTCCAGGGGATTTATTACATTTCAGATTATCAATTAACTCAGCAATTTCAGAAAGACTAATAGGTGCACCACACAAAAACACTCTTCAGTACTGATACTATTTATTAAACTTAACTGGTTTCTCTGTCTTTTTTGCACTTTTTTCTCTTTTCAGAATCACGCATTGTTGTGATTAAAATGCTTTAAGTAATTTAAAACATTAAACAATCTAAATAATTTTCTCATAATTTAGTAGAAATTCAAAATAATAGTGTGCGTTTTCGACATCTTGAAACGCCTCCGGCGCCGCATGCTAACACCCAAGAGAAGGCAACGCACCTTGTTGAGTGTGCACTCATTCCCAGGAGACACAGGCTCACCCTGGCTCTGGTAAGAGAGGGCGATGGCATCTACTATCCAGTGGGCCAACCTTTGTTTTGATATGGCCAATCCAGGCTCATTCTGAAAACGTACCGCTATATACATTTCTGGAGAGCACCAAATACATCCCAAGAGCTATGTTTTTTTGCAGTTTTTGTTTTCACAAATCCACCAGAGGCTGCTGCGTATGTTTTTTTCACATCTCAAATTTCTCTCGCAGGTGCAAAAGGCCGCTGTCGACTGAATAACTGACTTACTGATTGACCGATCGACTGACTCACCGTCTTCCTTCCATTAACCCAACCAATACTGTTTTTTTAAAGGCACTGATTTACCCGCGGACAGTGACAGCTTATCCTGAAGGAAGGAAAGAACTGATCTGGCATGTCCAGGGGTCTTCATGGTGAGAAGCGCATCACTCAATAGAATCAACTTTAGGGTGTAGGAATGCCTCGTAGTGGGTGTTCTAACTTGAGAGCATCCTGAAGGCTATCTTGTGCAGATTACAGTTCAGAATGTGCAGATCTAAGATTGGTCATAACACACTGCACTTTTTGAGCATGATCAAGTACAGACCGTAAAACCTGCTCTTCATCTCTGCAACAAAAAGGACAGAAAATTTCCTCATGCAAGACGGGTAGTCGCAAGCTTGACCATTATGAAATACACACCCCTGAACTTGGGGGGTCATTTGGTCTGATTGTCCAAATGAGCCACTGCAACAAGCTGGGCAGCGCTGGCAGCGCTCTGAGGCTGGCAGAGCCTGTGTGGCATCATTGGAGCAATTGCTGACACACCCAAAGTGGTTCAACATGGGGTGGGAGTGCTCACCCCAGGAAGTGGCATGTCCCGAGGAAGAGTTAAAACTAAGAGATTGGCTAAAGATTCCTTTCCTCCCAGGGGAAGAGAAAGGAACCCATTCTCTGACACACTCGGAGCCTGTGGCGAAGTACACCAAAGCTGCGAGCTGGAAGGCACTGTGTCCCAAACTGGCAGCGCTTGGGCTGTCACACCCAGAGAGAGAAAAAAAGGGCATTTGGTCAGCAGCGTTGTTGCAGGATGTTGTTTTTCTGATGTTGTAATAGGGTTCCCCAGCCCTCCACCTGGAGAAAAAGCAGTTTCCCTCTTCTCCAGGTGGTCCGTCTTAGGGATGCTTCGCGGTCCGCTTACCGGACTTAGCAGTGCCCTGGGATAGGGGCACTGACTGCCTGTGGGGGGCTCGATGCTGCTGCTTGGGCTCTAGAGGCAAAGCAAGTCAGAGCAGTTGCAGGTGGGTATCTTTGCAGAGGAGCTGCCAAAGTGGATAGAACAATGAAGAAGCAGTTTTCTAAGCCTGCATGTAGATGACTTGCCCAATCGCACTTGACTGGTCTTTCACCACCGAGAACTCCTGGGTAAGGTCCCAGTTTGGGAAATGGGCGCATCAAAAAATTGAGCTTTGTCGACGTTATGCATATAGAGGAATTACCAACCTACATCACACATGATGTCACACGGGTTCCCGATTACAAAAAAAAGACCGGTTGCAACAGCAAACATGTCGTGTTGTGCGGTAGGATCCAAAATTCGAAAACTTAACTTTTACCACAAACCACACTGCTTTTAATGCCAACCGCAGACGTCCTTGGCTAAAAGGAAGCTGAATAGAGTGAGGACCTAATTAAAAATGCTCGACTCTGTAGTTCTCATTTTATATCAGGTAAGTTTACGCTATGCTGAATCATACACATCAGCAATGAGTTCAGCAAAAACAGTTAAATATGGGTAATTAAACCGCGGACACTGAATGCTTAGAATAAAATGTAAAAATCTAAGTTAACATACCCTGCCATACAGGTGCAGTTCACTGTCAGAATGCAGTCGTTTAGCTTGTTGATAATTACCCAGGTCTTCTTTCCTTGTCTTTGGCTAGGCAGAACCTCGGTTTTTAGCAAATTTTTGAATCTGGTAATTATGGAACATTATATCTTGCACGTGACCACAAAGAACAAACTTGTTGGCATCCAAAGACTTAGAGGCCTTTAACTTCTCTCTTGTAAAATCACTTGTAGTTTCAATAAGATAGTTGTATATTTCGGGCTGGATGCTTGGCCATTTCGTCCCCATATCCATCGGGAGGGTGCTATCGCAAATGGACCTGTCAGACAATTGCCGCTCACTTTATGTAATCAATATAACTTATCTCTAATACAACAACAAACTCTGTACCGCATCGGATGTCATTCCCTCGCTGTAAATGCTAGCACTCCTGTTTTTTTCTGCAACCTCACTGCGCTTCCTGAATGTTTACAAACTGGTAATTCGTCCATTGACCAGGTTTAGCCAGAGGTGGCATTCCTGGACCACTAATGTAGCCATTGTTCCCCCAATGTGTCATTCTGACATGGCGTTGGCATTCCAAATCTGAAGGGGAACCCTTGTTTCCTAAAGAAGGGAACATAGACATTGTGTCTCAGTACTGTCTTGGCTTCTCAGTACAAACTTTAATGAGTGATGAGACATTTTAAATACCCATATGGAGGTTGCTTTGCTTGCAAATTTCACTGACTATATTCCATTGACCCTATACAGTTTAAAATGACTGGTGTACTAGGCAAAATCTCATACTGTCATCTTCATTTTCTCCTTCAGGGGACAAGAAGGAACATCATAACTTCTTTGTTTCTTATGCCTCATGGGATAGTAAAGTCTTGCTGTTTCTCTCTTTCTGGATTAAAACATCCCTGTGTGATCCTACATAGTAAAAGTTTGAAACATTAATGGATTGATTATCATTAGAGTTTAATTCATTAAACATATTCATTAAACTGAAGAAAAAAAGAGTAATACAAATAATACAATAGGGCTGGACAATAATTCGATATCAATATATATATCGCGATAGACTTTTTTTCAATAAAGGTGATATGATTTTTAAACACATTTACGGTATTTCGATATAAATTTGCATATATATATATATATATACATAAGACCTTATACATGTACCACTTGTCACTGAATGACTTTCAGTGCTCAGCCGTCAGAAAGAGCGTGATGTCACCTGCGTGATGACGTACATCACAGACACGCTGCCAGCGCTCAGCAGCGCACAGTCTTTTACAGTCTATGGCAGCACAGCAGTTGATTAAGCTCTGTGACCGTCGCAGAAAGTTAGCTACAAAATGAGTGCCCTTAATGCAGATGTGAATGAACAAGCTTCCACAAGTAAGAATGCAGACAAAACAGTTGATATAAGAGAAGAAAGACTAATGCAGTGGTGTGGAAGTGGTTCGGCTTTTTAAGTTCCGATAAACTTATAGTTTCGGTGCTCTGCAAATTGTGCCAGAGAGTGGTGCCTACTAGCAGTGGTAACACATCAAATCTGTTTCACCATTTAAAGCAGTTACTCCTCCTGATAAGGCATCGTAAAAATTTAAGCCAACCTGGCACCTCACCATCACCACCAGCCCACCTCCCTGACACCGAAACCAGCGGTGTCAGAAGAGAAGGCAATGAAGCAAACACAGACTGCTATGAGGCGCTGTGTAGGATTTAAATTAGCGGTGGGCCATTATTGGCGTTAACGTGCTGCGTTAACGCGATACTCTTATAGCGCGATAAAAAAAATAACGTTAATCTATTCTCAAAGTTGGGTTGGGAGCTGGGTCTATACTATGCAAGCTATGATGACTTTCACCTTGATATTTTAGTGTGGATGTATACCTGGCTGGTGAGCCATCTGACAAACTGGGGTATTAGACGCAAATAATGAGTAAGGACTGGTGAGAGTGTTATGGAACTTAATAACGCACGACAAATGAGAAGAAAAAAAAAACTTCCGCATTTCGCGGGGTGTGTTTGTGTGTGTGTGTGTGTGTGTGTGCGGTCCTTTACTGACAGCCGTCTCTGTGGATCTTGTCAGAAAATATGGCAAAAAGTCCAACATGACAGTAATAGTTTGTCAGTAATGCCACTAATATATGCATACTCCACGTCTTAATTCCATTTCTGTTTAGTTCAGTTATAAGTTTAGTAGCATTAAGGTAATCAAAAATCTCTGTTTACTTGGTAGACTCTTAATCAGAGTATTGTTTTAATCATAATAAAATCTATTAAAGTATTGTTGTTGCCCATGCAAACATACTCAATGCTTGACTCACCATCAGGGCTCTGTGAACTTGCCTTTGCGAAGCAGCATTTTCTGTAGGCCTTCAGTTCAACATTTAGTAAACACAAGTACATCTTATTGAACATCACTTATTTTCATCACCAATTATCATAGTAGAACAGTTTCTCAAGCAGTTTGTGATGCATTTTGGAAACAGGAAGTGAGCCCCTGGTCTAATGCGCCACCTGGCTTGAGAAACCCGTTCTCAGAGGCGTATTATTTGGGTAGCACACATATTCTGAATGCCATCAGCAGAATTCAAATGAGCCATTTTAATCTAGATTAATTTCGAGATTAATCTAGATTTAAAAAATTCATCTCTGCCCAATCTATATATATATATATATATATATATAAGCTAAGTCTGAGAGTTTTGTTTATTTGATAGTTTATTTCACATTTCTTGTTTGTAAAGGCTAAATACAAATAAAAAGTGAACATTAATTAAATTTTTTGTACTGTTTTTGTTTTAAAAAAAAAGGTTATGAGCCTGGAGGTATTATAGACTTTACAAATTCAGATGTAGTCATTTGTAGGTACAGACATCCATTGTGTGCGTTCTTGGCAGTTTTTTTCCTGTCTTTTTAATATTGTCCATATCGATATCGGAATTATATCATATCGACTGAAATGAAGAAATATATCGTGATATAAATTTTTGCCATATCGTCCAGCCCTATAATACAATTATTTGGCTAAACTTAATTTAGGATCTCACGCTACATTAGAAATAAGTTTCTTACTATTAAACCAGTGGTTCTTCTCAATTCTGATCTCCTCATGCACCCCCACCCCCTCTGCCCGACAACGCAAACTTTGTATGTCTATCTCTTATTTGAAAAAAACAGGCTCATATGTTTAGTTGATGATGTGAAATTAGGAAAACGTACAAAATGAGCCGGGAGTGTGGGGGTGGGGTGTTGGTAAGTTGTGGGAGGGGAGCTTTATTTTTTCTCAATTACATAGAGCAAGAACTTTCTAATGTGCACTTTTTAAGATAGAAGATTGCAGCTGTTTAAAGAAAAATCAAATCTGTTATGGCCGAGGTGTGAAAGCTTTAACCATACTTTAGCAAGAACTGGACATTGCATAGACAGATCAATGCACAATTAAGTGTTTCCTAAATACACTTAGGTGTAAAAATATAAGAACTGTTGGGTAATGTTTTGCTTCCTCAATACTGAGGGGATTTTCTTTGCTGTCATTTTGTATAAAAAGAATCACCACAGTGGCAGCTTTTAGGTCATATGCAAACGTAGGTTGAAAGCAGATGAATTAAACACTGAAGTCTCAAGAAATGTATATGCATTTTGAATTTCTGATTTCTGCATAAATAGAAATATATTAATGCACATGATTTAATTTTTCTTTTCAAATATCAACTAAAATTTAAATATATATTAATATATATAATGTCATAATAAATAATGCAAAATACAACATTACACCGGTTGTCTGAATTGGACATAGCTAATGCAAATGCTCTTTGCTAAATAGTCACGCAATCATTTTCAATTGCAAATAGACAAATTTTCATTTGCAAATCAACTGTCTCCTGAGAAATGTGATGTCCTATTATTTCTGCACTATATAAATAAGGAAGTTTGCTTGAGTGATTTATCATTTTATTTAAATAACACAGACACTTCTGTGTTTTTTGTCATCTTCTTTCCTAAGTGGAAGTGACCACTTCACACCGCAAAAAGCCTTTTTTTTTAAATAAATGTTCTGAATTTAGTCTCTAAAAAGGCAAAGAACTCGATTTTGGGTAAAATATGGACAAACCAAAGGGCTGTTACCTATTACACATTTAACCCAATGGTGGCTGTCAATGCATACAATAACATTTTTAAAAGAAGTGATAATTAAAATCTTTTTTTCAGTTATTAATTTTAATTCAGATCACAAGAAAAAGACTTACCTTTTAAATATCGACTGAATTAGTACGCTACTTGGAGAAACCTGTGCTACAAGTTACCAACAGTTGTTGCATCAACAACTGCCTGCTGTTTCAGAGAAGAACCAAGGTATTTGTACATATCTCATGTAATATCAGTGAATCAACAATATATCTGATCAAATTACAACCACAGGTACAAACCACAAACAGGCCTAGATTAACTCTTATAAACTGACATTTCATACAGGATTACAAACAAGCAGACTGGATGAATAAACACGTCTTGGTTTAATCAATGGGCGCCTCCTTGTGGTGCTACAAGATGTTTGCTGGGCGAAATTCATCCCACCTAACTCTTTCTTACCAATTTAAAAACGTATTTCAAACCTTAATGTCAAACAGAAGACGATAATGAGTCATGGAAACGATGTTGACGACTTCTTAGAAAGCTGTGTAAAAAGGGGAATTCATAGTTTGTGGAAGTTCAAGTTTTATTTTCGCAAGGGTAATCGAGATCACTTCAGCTTTTTTGGCTAGTTATGCTATCCCACACATCGAAGCTTTGGAGCATCTACTGGAATTATTTGAGCATAGATGTCGTGATAGACCGTGGTGGGTCTCACAAAAGCAGCAGACCGTATGTGTGGGTGCCTGTACACAGGCATTAGCCACAGTTTCTATTCAACATCAAACTTCTGTTCACACCTAAAGAAAAAAACAACAAACCACTTATATTCACACGATCAGGCAACCAACCACGGAAGCTGCAAGTGTCATAAACAACGGTGACACGCACGTTTTGGTTAGGTTATTTTACTCCATATAAAATCTATATATTTACTATCTACATAGTAATATTAATACATCTACTAATCTAACACTAAAACATTTGTTTATACTGTAGAAGTACTTGCTAAGTTACTTAAAAAAAGTAATTACATAATATTACTAAACTTAAAATCTCTATAAATATCAACATATAGACAATAAAATTTGTCTTAATTCTTTACATTTAAACAAAAAACTTATACTTAAGCATTTTAATAGAATTGTTCGTCTTTAAAGTGTTTGAAGTTTATAATGCTAAAACATGTTTTTGCAATGTCACAATATTTATGTGTTATTCATTCATTCATTTTCTTTTCGGCTTAGCCCCTTTATTAATCTGGGGTCGCCACAGTGAAATGAACCACCAACTTATCCAGAACGTTTTACACAGCGGATGCCCTTCCACCTGCAACCCATCACATCCATACACAATGACTTGTGGGGGGGAAACCGGAGCACCCGGAGGAAACCCACGCAAACATGGGGAGAACATGCAAACTCCACACAGAAATGCCAACTGACCCAGCCGAGGCTTGAACTAGCAGCCTTCTTGCTGTGAGGCGATCGTGCTACCCACTGCACCACCCATTTTTGTATTACATTTCATAAATACAATGTAGGCTATTATTGACAATCTCTTACTAAGTTCATTGTTTCATAAGCAAGTGTAATTGTCTCAGTAACCTTCTTAAGTTAATACTTATATAATTATTCTGCTACATATATTTACAAAAATAATATATACAGAACTGTTGAATCTATTAGTATTTAAAGCATGTGTACATTAAAATATATAAAGAAATTACTCCACATATAATTAAATTACTTAAACAATTAACAGCAACCTATTTCATATTTATTTTTATATTTATTTTATATTTAATGAGTTATTAGTTTGATTTATCTAAATACACCCTAAACTGCTTTTTACTAAACTCATGAACCAGAAGTTACTCAATAAAATTGTTGCTGCCTCAAAAAAAATTGTGAAGTTATTTCAATTAAACTGACATAAAACTTGATGACTTTTATACTATATGACTCTTTGATGATATAATTCTTTACTGAATACACACACACACACACACACACACACACACACACACACACACACACACACACACACACACACACACACACACACACACACACATATATATCATTCAATTGTAGTTATAAATACATAATAAATAAATGTAAACATATTATAAATACGTAAACTTAGAAGGTATATTGTTGTTTTAGCCTACTAAGTGAACACATTAGAAGCACATCCTGTAGCTAACGAAAGTACACTTACAAGTCAAGTATAGTTAAGATATATTCTTTAAATGATGCACATGAATAAACAAATTTCTAAAAGAGGTTAAAATTGATGTTTGTACATGGCTTCTGTTTCGATCTTTAAAACAGTTCTCATAAAGTCTAATGCATTTGCAGCTCAGTTGCATGCAGACGCTCTGCGATAAGATCGGGGGAGGTTTAATTAGTCAGTTATCTGTTTCGGGATCTTACCAAAGAGCATAGCACCTGCAGATGCAACTTTCACACCTGCCTGTTTCCTCAGTAGATCTTGATGTTTTGTTTTTTTTACAGGGTCTGAATGAAGCCTCAAGAGACCAATACAGGAAATATGTAAAAAAAAAAAAAAAAAACTAATCTTCAGATCAGTGTAGATAATTATGACTTTAAACTTATGGTAACCTTTTAGTTCAAGACCAATTCTCTCCATTACCTAGTTACTTATTGTGGAAAGTATTCATAGCTCTTCACTTTTTCCCAGAGATGTATAAAGTACTAGAGACCCAGACTTAAGTAAAAGTACAAGTGGTCTATCAAAAAAGTGACTTGAGTAGAAGTTGATGTGCTCTTTAAGCGTCATACTTAAGTGGAAGTACTAAAGTATTCAATATTTTTTCTACTGAAGTATTGCAAGTAGTTTATTTAAAATTTTACTACTCAAGTACTGAAAGTAAAATTACAAGTATTGTGTTATGTAGTTATTAAAGAAAGCAGTCAAAAGACATATTGTTTTGTTTATTTTAAACATCTTTTTGGGGGCACAGGATTAAGCGGAACGAAAAGAACCATGATTTACGACTTAAAATATAATATATATAACAAGGTCGCTGCAGGCCAAAATGGTGCCCTATGTGAAATTTTACTGTGGTGCCCCCACAGAGGAACAAAAACACACAAACATATGTATTTAAACATGTATTTATTTATGTATATACATACGTATGCATTTAAACACTCAAAGTAATACTTAAACATTCAAATATTTACATTACAAAATAATAGTTTACATCAAAATAATCACTGACATGTGTTCTGCAGAAGCATTCCCAAACATTTTCAAAAGGTATAGAATAAAACCCTCTCTGTACCTGTAGAGATAGACAGTCCTCAGTGCTGCATCCTGTGTCTGTACCAGTGCAGCTGCTGGTGCCTCTGGAGCAGTGCTGGTCATTCCACCTCATCTTCTTTACTGACAAATTTCAGCATTGAACCTCCATGTACAATACAGAAGAAATTAAGTCATAAAAAAAAAAAATAACACGACATACCATTAAAACAATGGGTTAGTCAAGCACTCCTCATAATGTGTCTAAACTACAGCCACAATGTGGATTTAATTTGCACTATAATCTATGGTGACAAACACTGACCCTTGCTGTCAGTATAAATCAAAGACTTTTGTGGTTTTTAGGAATTAAAAAGTGTATTAAAATAAGTGTATTTTTAAACAAAAACTGTAACATCATTAGTGAATTCATGCAATAAAAATGGTTTATGGCTTGTAGCTTACAGTAATTTGACTCATTTATAGTATTGATCTTTCAGAAATCACAGAATGAGTCAGTTTTATTTCATATAGTAATGTACAAAAATGAAAAACCAGCCTATTAAAAACTCACCAATCCACTGATGTAAAGACTAAAGAGACTTTATTGTCATTGCAGTGATACAAGCAATAACAACAGCTGCAATCAAAAATGTGTAGAAATAGACAAAACAATAAACAAAGATAACTGCAAATAATAATATGATATCTAATTATATAATATAATTACTATATAATAATAATACATAAAGTGAAATAATTGTGCAGTGCATGTGTACTGTATGTAGGGGGTGTGCAAACTGAATTGTAAACTATTGCACAAGTTAATAAAAATAATTGAGTTTGTGTAATTATCAGCAACATGGGGAAGAGGGGCAAACGCCAAAAGTCATAGAACATGTCCTGTCATAGACTAGTTTAAGCACAATGCAGAGCCGCAAAGCAAGAAACTGAACATAAACAACAACAAATAAGGCAGATTGGTGCCGTTGTGGAGAAGTTTAAACGTTAGACTCACTAATTTACTTGTGGAGTAAATTAGTTTGTGGATATAAGTTACCTGAAAGTAATGCACACGATTCATCTTGTACTGTTTTCCTCTTCTTGGCTCCAGACTGCTGTTGTCTTTTCCCGAGCATAAAGCTGCAACTTGCATCATTTATTATAATTACATGCTGCTTGCAGCTGCAACAATAAGTGGACGGGACCGCTCAGCGCACACTCGTCTATGCGCGTACATGGAAAAATTTTTTGTCACGTTTGTTTTTGCGTTCATCATTAAATTAATTTTAATGTATTTAACAACATATTATCAATATATCTGTTTTTTTTACACCCAGTTAAAGTTAATATTATTAAATAAATGTTAATATTTTTTTTAAAGCAACCGAGATGGTGCCCCCCTCCGGAGTTGAGCCCCTACGCAGCCTGCGTACCTTGCGTATAGGGAGCGGCGGTACTGCCTGTGCTGTGACAGAGCCATCTGCTGCTCTCTGGCAGTGATAATGTGGGTTTGGAATGATTCAAAACATTTTTATAATTGTAACGAGTAACGATGCAGCACGATGATAAAAAAAATTATCGGAGTAAAAGTATTAAACTCATCGAAAATATGTACTGAAGTAAAAGTAAAAGTAGGAGAAAAAAAAAGCAATACTCCAGTAGAGTACAGATACAGCCTTTTAGTACTTAAGTACAGTAGTGAAGTAGTTGTATTTCGTTACTATACATCTCTGCTTTTTCCACATTTTTTTTGTTACAGCCTTTTTCCAAAATTTAGTACATTCCTTTATTTCCTCAAAATTCTACACACAATACCCCATAATGACAATGTGAAAAAAGATGCAAATTTATTTAAAATAAAAAACCTGAATAATCACATGTATGTAAGTATTCACAGCTTTTGCCGTGAAGCTCTAAATTGAGCTCAGGTACATTCTGGTTCCACTGATTATTCTTGAGATGTTTCAGCAGCTTAATTGGAATTCACCTGTGGTAAATTCAGTTGATTGGACATGATTTGGAAAGGCATACACCTGTCTATATAAGGTCCCAGGGTTGACAGTGCATGTCAAAGCACAAACCAAGCATGAAGGCAAAGGAATTGTCTGTCGACCTCCGAGACATGATTGTCCTGAGGCACAAGGCTGGAGAAGATTACAGAAAAATTTCTGCTGCTTTAAAAGTTCCAATGAGCACAGTGGCCTCCATCATCCGTAAGTGGAAGATGTTTGGAACCACAAGGACTCTTCCTAGAGCTGGCCGGCCATCTAAGATGAGTAATCAGGGGAGAAGGGCCTTAGTCAGGGAGGTGATTAATAACCCGATGGTCACTCTGTCTGAGCTCCGGCGTTCTTCTGTGGAGAGAGGAGAATCTTACAGAAGGACAACCATCTGTGCAGCAATCCACCAATCAGGCCTGTATGGTAGAGTGGCCAGACGGAAGCCACTTCCCGCCTGAAATTTGCCAAAAGGCATCTGAAGGACTCTCAGACCATCAGAAACAAAATTCTCTGGTCTGATGAGACTAAAATTGAACTCTTTGGAGTGAATGCCAGGTGTTATGTTTGGAGAAAAGGCACCGCTCATCACCAGGCTATTACCATCCCTACAGTGAAGCATGATGGTGGCAGCATCATACTGTGGGGATGTTTTTCAGCAGCAGGAACTGGAAAACTAGTCAGGATAGAGGGAAAGATGAATGCATCAATGTACAGAGACATCCTGAACGAAAACCTGCTTCAGAGTGCTCTTGACCTCAGACTGTTTCATCTTCCAGCAAGACAATGACCCAAAGCACACCGCCAAAATATCAATTGAGTGGCATGTGAATGTCCTTGAGTGGCCCAGCCAGAGCCCAGACGTAAATCTTATTGAACATCTCTGGAGAGATCTGAAAATGGCTGTACATCGTTGCTTCCCATCCAACCTGATAGAGCTTGAGAAGTACTGCAAAGAGGAATGGGCAAAAAATTCCCAAAGACAGGTGTGCCAAACTTGTGGCATCCTATTCAAGAAGACTTGAGGCTGTAATTGCTGCCAAAGGTGCATCAACAAAGTATTAAGCAAAGGTTTTTTTTTATTTTTAATAAATTTGTAACAATTTCGAAAAAATATTTTTTTTAAATAGTCATTATGGGTTATTGTGTGTAAAATTAATAAATGAATTGAATCCATTTTGGAATAAGGCTATAACATAAAATAATGTGGAAAAAGTGAAGCGCTATGAATACTTTCCGGATGCACTGTATTTGGTTTACCAAGGCTAAATTAATATTGAATAATTTCTTAATAGTGAGAATTAAAGTGTGATCAAACTTAAACTATAAACAGTGCCACTGTTAAATAATTTATCTGATCCCTTATGCACATAAAATCAGAAACGTGGAGACTAGTTGTACGAATAAAATGTTTCAGATGTTTAATCTCAAAAAATAACTGAGGTTAAAGTAACTTATGTACAGCACAGAATGTGCAAACAAGTATGGTATATGTACAAAGAAATATACATGCAAAATTAACATTCAAAATGACATTATGTAAAAAACCAGAATGTCGCTACGTCCAGTTTTTATGGTGTCTGTACAGCTATACATTATGAGAAACTAACTTAAATAAAACATGAACAAGTCAAACCAACATTACTGACCCAGCTTGTAATTTACCACCTTTAGAATTTAGAAATTAAGTGTTTTAGTGACAAGAGATGCAATTTTGAGTCATTAGACAAACGCAATTTGCCTCTTCAGCTTTAAACCTACAATTTAGAGGCAACTAAATTGGTATTTTCCCCCTGTACAACAGATACAGTACACAGGGAACGATTCATCTCATTCTATTTAAAACAAAGTGAACTGAAAACAAACAACGAAACAAACAAAAAGTTATTTAGTCATGCAAACTTACATTAACAGATTACTGCTTCAACGAGCAGATATGGAAATTAAAACGTCTAATTATCTGACGATACAAAGCACTACTTTCGTAAAATTCGATTAGTGAAAACCGAACAAGACACAATAAATAAATCAACAATCAGTACATGTAAACTCCCGCGTCGGGAGTCAAAATTGCATTCATAACTTCATAAATTGTTACAAATTATAACCACCAAATAGGGAGAAGAAGCATTTAGGTACATGAGCATTAACTTTGGTATAACGATAAAAAGAACAACATTCATCATGGAGGTGCGACAAAGACACAGATGATGTTCACCGATGAGGCTTAAGCTTACCCAAAAAATACTGAACACGGAGAACTCATCAAAAGAGCCACGGACACATCATATCTCAAATCGCAGTGGCCAATACATGTACAGAACAGTTTAACATGAATCATTAGAAATAGCTGCAAAAATGTTCCAGCCCCAACATTGCACATTTCAACAAAATTACAAAGAGTGCACATTTGCGCGGTAACCGATTGTAACTGGTCAGTCGAACGTCACGATCAGTCAATGAGAAAGCACTCATTTCCAAAACTGCAAATGAAATATGAACGAAGGCAGGTCCAGTTTATTTACAACATAAGGCTGATGGACAGGCGTGAACCGAAACGACGATAAGCTTATTTGATTATATTCTGTTGTATTATTTGTTACGATTGAATTCCAGTATGTCTGTATGCTTATTAAACATGGAGATGAATACCAACCAATAATTCAACCAATTGAACTTCCCTTTAAATAGTTAAATAAGCTTAGTATTTTTTATTATTCTCCAAAACGTTCAGGATAAAGATCTTTGCTGTGCTTCTATACATGGTTTGTACAAAATGTAATCTTTCCTGAATGTAGCGATTCAAATTACAGTACTCCATTGAAACAACCTGATTCAAATACTGTCCAAACACAAAGCTAAACCTGGCTCAGGGAAAAAACTTCGAAACAAACAAATCCCCCCTTCTTAATTCACATTTTTTTCCCCCCTTGTGAGTGTAGTCCATGGAAAGAGAGAACGAACGTGTAGCTGAAATGATTGTTTTGAAGGGTTGGAAAAAGGACTTCAGAGAGTTTAGTCAGCAGCAGTTATAGTAACAGAGACCCAGAACCATTTCAGAATGACTCTAAAACAAGGATGAGATTTCAGCGTACCATCTATATCTTAGTTGGATTTCCACTTCAGCGTATCTTTCAGGTCTGACTGAGAAGGCGACTACGCAGAAACACTTGGAAACTGGCGACGGGGCGTAAATCGTTCTGATGTTTCCTCCGCTCTATAAAAGAGATAAGTCTGGAAGTGTCGAGGCGAGCTGTGCTTGAGGTGGTGTCGGGCTGTAGCCAGAACTCCTCATGAAGGCAAACCTGTGCAGAGGGACGTCTGCTCGGCTCGCCTTGGAGTAACATGCATATAAAGTCCCGCGCCGCCTGACTCACGCCGTGAAAGTAGTCCTCAGGGAAGCTGAAGTCAATGCGGCAGATGTTGAGGCAGGTCTCCTCCACACTTTCGTCCAGAAACGGAGACGCGCCGCTGAGCATTACATACGCCAACACACCCAAACTCCAAAGGTCAGACACCAGAGCTGCGGGTTCACCCAACACTAGCTCAGGGGCTGAAAACTCAGGGCTGCCCAGCAGAGGGTGGATGTAAGGGGTGTTGGAGAGATGCGCCGCGTCGCCAAAGTCAGCCAGTTTGACTAGAGGCTTGGCTGACGTTTGCTCGATTAATACATTCTCGGGCTGAAACAGACATAAAGCAGATAATAAGTGTGGGATAATAGATATGGTTAAAGAGAAAAAGGCACCATCAAAATATAAGGTACTCATACGTCATATATGTCAGTTGTGCATTCGGTCGCTGGTGCAAGCAAGTGATTAGAGATTATAATAAAAAAAATAATTTTTTATTACAAAAAGACATCGATTTGCTTTGTAAGACATGCATTAACTCCATGGTGGTGTATGGGTTAGGTTGAGGATGGATTTATGGGTTTTTGGAAGCATAAAAATAAGGGCGATAAATCTATATAAAATCAAATTTATGATTTAGCAGAGGCTATGATTATCTTGGACATTATGTGAGGAAAATATACTGATGTGATAGGGCTGGACGGTTAATCGACAAGTAATCGAAGTTGACATTTAGTATTCAATCTAAATTTTCCAGGTCGTTTTTTTAGATTACCTCCTTACCGCATGTGGAGTCACGTGATCCAGCTCTTCTGCGTCAAGCATACGCATATGGTCCAGCGCAGCCTTAAGCCTGGTTTATACTTTTGCGTTAACTGATCGGCATGACCCACTGTGCATGCCTTGCTCGTTGCCGTGCATTTATAGTTCTGCGTGCTGTTTGTGTTGCTCTGCAATAACACTTCTGAAACACTAGCTGGCAGTGAGGTTTTTATGCTCCTCTGTGTCAAGTTTATTCGCTGGTGTTTTGTTTTTTCTGAACGCTATCTTAATATACAAGTGGCTCAAACTCACTCATTTTGAACTGGCGGATGTGCAACAACTTTAATCATAAGGGAAATACAAAAAAAAACAACAGTTTCTGAAGCTCCTTCATGGGACTCGACACCTGTAAACACTCGCTCCAATGAGCTCTCTGTCCTGCCCACATTCGTTAGCGCTACCAAGCTGACCAATTTCAAAGCTTGCGCTATGCGTCACTGCAACGTGTAGTTAAATTTTTTGAGAGGTGCTCGTCAGTGTTGGCTGACACGCACCTCTGAAAAAAATTTAACTACATGTTGCCACAACATGTAGCGGAAGCTCTGTAATTGGTGCGAGGTGAGCTGCGGGAGATCATTACCTTATGATTAAAGTTGTTGCATGTCTGCCGGTTCCCGCCTCTAAATGAGCGAGTTTTAGCTGCTTGTACATTAAGGTAGCATTAAGAAAAAAACAAAACACCCACGAAGAAACCCAACACAGAGGAACATAAAAACCGTCAGATTGCGTTTCGGAAGTGTTATTGCAGAGCAACACAAACAGAATGCAGAACTATAAATGCATGGCTACGCACAAGGCAGGCGCCGTGGGTCACGCAGCTCACTCGATGCAGAAGCCTTAAAGGCTATTACAGGACATACAAGAGTAATTTTATTTAGATAAGATACTGCTTATTTTCTACTTTTAATATGAAAAACTGTACAAAAGCACACAGATCCCTCTTAACTGGGTGCTCAGCCAAAAAACAGGTGCAAAATTATAAATTCAACCAAGGCGGCAACACCAAAGCTCCAAAAATGCTAATTTATTAAATTAAAAAGGCTGACACAAAGCGTGTAACATTTTGAGCCACACAGCTCTTCATCAGACAGTGTTCATACACAATCAGGTGTTCCTATCCGGATCACATGATATCCTATCGCGTAACAGGAAAAACAACTATATATATATATATACACATACATACATGCTCACATACATATACATGCATACATATATATATATATGTGTAT
>CAIGQZ010002445.1:10779404-10790682 GCA_903798205.1 Danio tinwini
TAACATAATTTACCTAGTTAGCTGACTGGGGACTATTTTCATGTGCTACGTAATATTATTGTGCCTGCTACAGCCATGGTCCAGCAGTAAAGTTCCTTGATCATTACGCCTGAATGAGAATATGTTTTATTGAAGTAACTACAGAATAACCAAGCTTTAAATAGAAAATTAAGGAAAATGATCAAAACTCTTTTTTTATTTTTTAACATTTTTGAGCTAGATGCTAACAGTTTGATTCAATGATCTATGCTAAGCTAAGCTAAGCTAAAAAGTGTTACCGCCAGACACATAGATCGGCTGAATGGATTAAAAAATGGTAAAACGCAACTATTTAATAGTAACATAGTAAAATATTGCACATACTGTACAATGTATTTAATTAAGAGAGTGCTGGTTAACCAATTACTTAGCTAGCTAACTGGGGACTATTTTCATGTGCTGCGTAACATTATTGTTCCTGCTACAGCCATGGTACAGCAGCAAAGTTCCTTGATCATGAGCTAGACGCTAACATTCATTTTCTTTTCGGCTTAGTCCCTTTATTAATCAGGGGTTGCCACAGCGGAATGAACCTCCAAGAGCATATGTTTTACGCATCGGATGCCCTTCCAGCTGCAACCCATCACTGGGAAACTAAATGCTAACAGTTTGCTTCAATTATCTATGCTAAGCTAAACTAAGCTAAGCTAAAAAGTGTTACCGCCAGACCCGGCGATCGGCTGAATGGATAAAAAAATGGTAATAAGCAACTGTTTAATAGTAACATAGTAATATATCACACTTACTGAACAATGTATATACCTATGAGAGTACTGGTTAACATAATTTACCTAGTTATCTGACTGGGGACTATTTTCATGTGCTGCGTAATATCTTTGTGCTGCAGCCATGATACATGAGTACTGCTTAACATAATTAACCCAGTTATGAAGACATATGGTGTGTCTTCACTTTAGATCTGACTAAAAAGTCTGTCTATATAACAAATAACAATTAATATCCAATCCTCACTTGAGGGTTCCATCAGGGTAGTCAGAAATGATGATGGAGGTGTGACCCAGAACGTAGCCGGGGATCCAGCCCTCAGCTGCTGGGCCTTGTTCTGTGGCGGCACGGAATACTAGAAACATGTTCTGCTGGTTAGACGCCAATATCTGCACAACTTCTCCTTGATATACGCTGATCTCATCCTCCTTTAGAGCCACGTAGTCCTGGGTCACCAACATGGTGGACACACTGCTGCTGCTGCTGCTTTCACTCTGACAGCAGAAACATACAAACAGTATTAGCATAACGGCATGATGTTATTATGAAGTATGTTCAAGACATTTAGTAAGCTGGACATGCTAGAGAGCAAGAATGATGCAAGTGAGAGCAGTTCTAGGAAAGTTCATTTACAAAGCAACGTCATTTCAGTTTACAAGATCCTCCTCCGAGTTGTTCATATTGAGAGTTTGTTGATGCTATCTACATGCTGTACTAAGTGTATCATGAGGTGGATGATGTGAGTTTCAATGTCTACACCCCTACTCATATTTGCTAGAGCATTTGTTCATGGTGTCTATTGATCACTTTGTCTCTAATAGCCTACTTTAATTTAAAACGAATGACTCCTTGCCTTTTATTACTGAAAATTGCCATCAGTGTGATTTCCCCTTAATGTGCTGTAGGTCAACAGAAACTTGAATAGACCCCATGATGCAAAACAAATTAGTTGTTTATCTTTTAAGTCCATGTATTTTAACTTTGAGACCATCATAGCTGTGGTCTGCTAAAGTATAAAGTATAATAAGTAGTATAAACTGCTATTTTTGCTATTTTGTTCAATATTATTAGACCCCTTAAATTATTTTTATTATAATTTTTTTGATTGGCTAAAGAACAAATCCCTGTTGTCCAATGACTTGATTAATTAAGCTAACATACTTATTCATTCATTCATTCATTTTCTTTTCAGCTTAGTACCTTTATTAATCCGGGGTCACCACAGTGGAATGAACCGACAACGTATCCAGCACATGTTTTACGCAGCGGATGCCCTTCCAGCCGCAACCCTTCTCTGGGAAACATCTATACACATTCATTCACACTCATACACTAAGGACAATTTAGCCTACCCAATTCACCTATACCACATGTCTTTGGACTTGTGGGGGTAACCGGAGCACCCAGAGGAAACCCACACGAACGCAGGAAGAACATGCAAACTTCACACAGAAACGCCAACTGACTCAGCCGAGGTTCGAACCAGCGACCTTTTTGCTGTGAGGCGACAGCACTACCTACTGCATCATTGCTGACATAGTTAATCTAAATTGTTAGTCATCCTAAAAAGTCTTTTTATTCAGGGTTTCTGCAGGTTAAAACATTAAAAAACACATCGACAACAAATGTTATTGTAAGGAAGATATTTAAACCATATTGGTAAATAAACATTTGATTATTGAGATGTATTGCAAGTGATTATATAAGTGTTTGTTTGATTGGGTAACTTTACATGGACATAGGAAACTTAAGACCTGTTTAAGATGATTTGACACCTACAACACATATATTAGCAAATTTAAAACTTTTTAAGGCCAAAAATGTTGTTTTTGAAATTTAAGACATTTTAAGACTTTTTTAGACCCTGTACTTTATGCTGAATACCAGTGTATCTTGCAAAAAAATAGCAAAATATTGTTATATTTTATATATATATATATATACTAGTGATGCGCGGATGGCTGTTATATCTGCTGGCGCTGCGGATAATCCGCGGGTCGGGTAATAAAAAAAAAACATTATGATTAATTGTGGGTGGGTCGCGGGTCATAGCAGTTGACCAGCAAAAAGCAGAGAGTGGACTTTGCAGAATGTGAAGATGAGAGAGACGCCCAAAATAATGGATGAAGTGCAAGAGTACTGTGCAAACTTTCAGTTAGAGGAGTCATCAGAGGAAAATCTGCTATCCTTCCGGGAGAAACAAGATCACTTATTTACACGACTGCTGCGCCTTGCAAGGAGAAGCTTGTGCATTCCTGCAACAAGCGGTGCGAGCGAACGCTCATTTAGTGCAGCCTCAATCCAGGCACAGTAGGCTAGATGCTATTCTGTTTTTGCACACTGCAAAGAAAAAGGCCAAGTAAACATAACATAGCTGCTGTTTAGGCTGAGGTGGCACCGTATTTGTTCTCTTTTTCCTGTATATGTAAAAGCTAAATCTGCTGTTAATAACAAACGATCCACAGTGACCTATCATCTCGCTTAAAACAAAGAATCAGAATTATTAAAGTGTCGATCAGGTGCGGGTTGGGTGCTGATATATATATATCAGATAAAATAATATGTGCTGCTGGGTGGCGGATGGATGATTAGAATGAAGGAATGGATTCGGGTGACATTTCAGCTGATCCGCGCATCTCTAATATATACTGTCATCCTCATTAGAAAAATTTGTTGTTAAAACTCTTTTTTTTTTCTCCAGTATTAATGAGAATATTACTTGCAAACCAGAAGCTTGTGGTGTTAGGTGGAAAGATTTCAAGTAACAAAAAATAACAATTGATGGAACTATTAGATTTTGTTTTAAAACGTCCCACCTAGGCTCAAAAAACATTTGTTTTTTTAAATCTGTCAAAAAAGCTGCAAGCAGGTTAAAAAGAAAAGGCATTAGTAATTGTTAGTTGGCTCGTTTATGTGCTCTTATGGCTGCATATTAGGAATTTGCAGGCAGTTAGAATGAGAAAATCCTTCCAGTTCAAAGCAAAGACAGAATCAGCAGGGGTAGTCCAGGAATGTTTGAGTTTCAGAGAAACTCACGAGGAGTTATCTTGATTAACAGTGTAGATTGTTAGTTGCTCAGCACAGTCAAACCAGGCCAGTTAATTTCAACAAGAGCCTGTGAGAAGTGTTTATTTCCAGGACAACGCAAATATGAACACCTCAGCAGGTTAGTACAAAGCTGGAGGTGGAGGTGAAGCAGGCCTCGCTGAAGCCAGGAGCTAGAGGTTTGCTCTTACCCCATTACTGTAAGTGGAGTGCAGAGACTGTTCGCTGGTGGAAGAGCAAGTACTGATGCGGTCCAACTCTTTACTGTGGGCGGAGTGCCTGCGCGTTTGAAACTGGTTGCGACTCAACGTGTCACTTTGCTCTGTGTATGAACCAGGCCTGCCAGTCGGTGAGGCTGGCATACATGCCCAAAATGCAGAGCCCTTCTGGGCTGGCATGCTCGGTGCGAAGGTAGTAAAGTTCTGAGGGTTCAAGGGGGGGAGAATGGGCGAGGGGGCTCTGAGGCGGGGTTTTGTTAGGGTGAGAGACAGGGGTGCGACTGTCGCTCTTAGAATGGGTGTCCCTGATTGGGCTTCCTCACGCAGCTCCTTCAATGGGCTCTCCAGTACCCGCATCCTAGGGACCTCACCGTTTAGGTCCTGATTAGGAGGAGGGCACGTACCTGAAGTGCGGTCATCTGGGGCGGGGGCAAGGTGATGCTGCACGGGTTGGGGGAGACGAGAGGATGGTTGAGGGATTCGGGAAGCTCGTGACCGGGAGCCACAACCAGGACCCATCGAGGAGCTGCTGCTTCCCCCTGGAAGTCCACTGCTGCTGGGTCCGGCCAGGCCGCTTGAGCCAACATGATTCCGTTGATATTCAATGGGTGAAGTCAGTGCTGACAAGAAAAACAAACACATTTTTGAACACACTGTTGGGCAAGTTATTAATCACGAATAAATAATTACATTATTAAAACTGTATTTAAATAACTTTTCTTATTACCTTGTCTGAAAAGTAAATTACTCAATAAGTATTTTAACTACTTGACTCAATAGAACTTAAAATCACAGATAAACACATAGATAACAGACATTAATAAATTAGTTGAAGAGAAATTACTAGAAATTACTAGAAGTGAATTCTCAAACAGGAACTTTTAGTTTTACAAAAAAAAATGTAAAGCACATAAAATTGAAAAACATTTTAAAATAAAGACACCATATATTTCACACATACCATATATTGATAAATTTTTATATTATATACATACACACACATACTCTGCTTCTCTAAAGCTATACCTTATATTTTCTAATTTCTTACTTATTTTTTCTTAAGCATGTGCAATTATCGATGAATTTAACCTTCTTCAATTATATTTTTAACTATAGGGCAACATGGTGGCGCAGTGGGTAGCACAATTGTCTCACAGCAAGAAGGTCGCTGATTTGCGCCCCGGCTGGGTCAGTTGGCATTCTGTGTGGAGTTTGCATGTTCTCTCCGTGTTCGCATGGGTTTCCAATGTGGTATTGGTCAATTGGGTAAGCTAAATCGTCCATAGTGTATGTGTGTGAATGAGTGTGTATGGATGTTTCCCAGTGATAGGTTGCAGATGGAAGGGCATCCGCTGTGTAAAACATATAAGTTCATTTCGCTGAGGCGACGCCAGATTAATAAAGGGACTAAGCCGAAAAGTAAATGAATAAATGAATTACTTAAGTATAGTTATTTTACAAAACATATTTTTATAACAAAAACATTTCCTCTGATGTATACACTACTGTTAAATGTATTTACAGTATTTAATGCAAGTACATATTAAGTAACTGCAATTAAATTACCTTAAAATTCTAATAAATCCAATACTTTATATCACTGATCATCAACTGGCGACCCACGAGCCAAATCCGGCCCGCTGAGCCATTCAATCCGGCCCGCGACTGGATTCCAAAATTGTGAGTATCAAAAAGAAAATCGTGGTCCACACTATTAAAGCAACTAAAATTAACAACAACTGAGTCTCTTGACAGAATAACCACCATTTATGACTATATTTAGGCTACTCTTCGAAATGAGGACAGACTCAGACAGACCATGCGGCGATAAGAATTTACTTTCAAACAGGTTTTAGCATAAGTGAAGACCGGGTGGGGTGTAGGCGGAGTGCGCTCAACGTGTGTGTGATGAAGAGCAAGGAGGGATGCGCAACGTATTTGAGGAGCGGGAGGGAGAAGCGCGATTCTGGGAGATTTTCATTCGTTTGCGGGAGACTCACAGAACTTCCCGGAGACTTGGGATGTCTGCCTCAGAACAAAAAAAAAAAGGAGGAAAAACTATCTGGCACAACTTAAAATAGCATGCTAAATAAATAACCTGGTACCAGAACAAAACAGGTCACAAATAATGTTCGCACATCAAATGAAACGTTAAGTGGGCTTGAATTCAAATCACAATGCTGAAACGGGCTACTCACAGTGCTTAATCAATGGCTAAAGTTACATTTCGCCTTGTTGACTTAGACTAATTGAGTTGAAGCAAAATATCTATCACTCCTAGTGGTTGACTGTGGTATAGGAGATGAGAGCCTGAATCAAATGCCTTTAGTTTTGTAATGAAATTGAAAAAGTATAAACATTAAACATAATGTTAAGACAAAATGAGATATTTATTTGTTTTTCTTCTTGGGGGTCCGGCCCCCAAGGAGGCTGTCTGGTAAAACTCTGGCCCTCTGACATATATAGTTGATGACCCCTGCTTTATATTTTAGCAGAAAAGTAATTTAATTACAGTAACTAGTTACTTTGTAAATAATTACACCCAACAATTGTTGATTAAAACAGGTAAATCATCAAACAAATCATCTTGGATGATAAAGCATCATAAAGACAATAAGCAAAGCTACAAAGAAGAACAATGTCGGAATAATACCATTAAGGAAGTTTCTCTGGTTCTCCAGGATGCTGCTGATCTGGTGGATCCAGGCCTGGCAAACCACCCGGTTGGAGGAATGGAGGATGTAATGCTCTGTACTGCCAGCTGATGACCTTGAGGTCAAAATAAACTTACAAGGGTCATTATCAGGACTTTCCTCTAGACCCAGCCAACTGACCTGCAGGTAAAAAGATAAAGAGAAAAAATGATGTTTATGAATTAATGTTGTGCCACAGTGTTTTCTACAGCAGTGGTAATGCCTACATACCTTTATGCTGTTCTTAAAAAGGTAGCCTGGCATAGAAAATCCCTTCTTTTTATCCAGAGGCTCACTGAAGATAACTATCTGCTCAAAGAGGAAGATGCGTCTCTCCTTCATGCGAGAAAGGAGACCACCATCCTGATCTGAGACCATGAAGGTATCCTGGAGAAGCAGTCGGCCCTGGGCTACAATTTTACCCTAAACACAAACACAGCAAAGAGTTAACCAGAATGCAAACAATAAAGCAAAAACACACAAGCAACCACAAGATTTGTTCTGTGACTGTGTTAGGATGCCTAACGGTTAATGACTAGGAATAGCAAACTATGGTCAGATTAGTGCTGGGCAAATTTTTTTTGCAATTAATCGCATACAAATTAAAAGTAAAATTTGACATAATAAATATAAATATATATTACATATATTTAATATTTTATAATAATTATATATGTGTTACAGTCATCAGGACAAACGTTCATAAAGCTGGAGTGACCTCTAGTGAGTCTGGTGGACACTCCAGCTTTATGAACATTTATCCAGCCTTTCACCTGGAGCACATCATGATTATGCCAAGTACGATGCGATTCTGGATTGGAAGTGGCTTATATGTAGGGTGAAGGCCTCTAGATTACATTTATTCTCCTTCGTTCTTGGTTTGATTTGATTTGTGCACATCTGTGCTAATAACCTGAACTGCACTTGGATATTTCTGCCAAATCATTTACACAGAACTAACATTTGGACGTGTTTTTACCTTCACCCCAACACACTCACAAACTTGTTTAAAGAAAGAAAGAAATGCAACTCACATCAAACCCTTGGAGGCGTCCAACATTCATCATGTCATTGCAGCGCTTCGGAACAACACACATCACCTCTACCGCTTTCTGTGAAGAGTTTGTGTAGTTAAAACAATATTAACAACTATATATATATTTCTGACATTTTCTAAAGAAAACTGGCACTTGTGCATGCATGTGTAAATCTGCTATGATAGTATTATGGTGTTGAAGGTGGTACTAGGGTTTTGCTTATTGGTTTGCTTTTTAGGACATCGCTTAAGGTTTCCACTATGATGTGTGTAGTAATATTATGGTCTGGCTCTTATCACATACATAATCTAGTTGTTTTTCATTTTTTATCCCATCAATTAAATTGTAAATCTCATTCCTTAAAAGTGTCATAAAGAGTTTCCACAGGAGCTGCGTGACTGACAAGAGCCTTCCAGTTTGTAACATACTTTATGAAAGTTAAATACTAACCTAAGTAATACTACAAACATACTTGTATATATGGTTTACGAGGACTCTCCATAGGTGTATTGTATTTTATACTGTACAAAGCGCTTATTATATGGATTTACCTTACCCCTACCCCTAAAACCAACCCTCACAAAACCTGTTGGAAATCTTAAATGACAAAAGCCTATTAAGTCTGAATTTGAAGCGTTTCAGTTTATAAGACATACGTCTAATATCCTAAGCTACCTTACTAATGTGCACCTATGTCATACCCATGACCATTTTTGTCCTTGTAATCCACATAAAGTACACACATTTGTTTTCATAGTTTTATAAGGACACTTGTTTTGGTTGTTTACAATGACACTGGTGTTCATTGGGGTCTGTTGGTATAATGCATGCTTACTCTAAAAACAGCTTATGTCACATTACCCTAACCAACCCTAAATGTAACCCTCACAGGAAATCTGTCGCATTTTTTAAGAAATAACAAAAGACCCTGTAAAACTTGAATTACAAGGACACAAAGCATGACCTAAACTACCTTAATAATGTGCACCTAGATCATACTCGTTACATCAAACAATGTTGTGTACTCGTAAACCACATAAACAAGTACACACACACACACACACACACACACACACACACACACACACAGTTGTTTTGTAGATTTACAAGGACACTCGTTTTGGTGGTTTACAGGGACACTTGTGTTTATTTGGGTCCATTATTGTAATGTATTTTATACTATAAAAAGAACATGCATATCACACTTGCCTGACCTTAACCATAAATGCAACTCTCACTGGAAAAAACCTGTGGCAATGTTTAAATGACAAAAGACCCTGTTATGTAGGAATTTGAAGAGCTTTGATTTACAGGGCATAAATCATGACCTAAACTACCTTAATAATGTGCACCTAAGTCATACTTATTATATTAAACAATGTTGTGTCCTCGTAAACCACCTAAAGAAGTACATACTGACACATATACTTGTTTTGTGGTTTTGCAAGGACACTTGTTTTGGTGGTTTACAAGGACCCTAGTGTTTATCGGAGTCCATTATTGTAACGTATGTTATACTATAAAAAGAACGCGTATATCACATTTCCCTAATCCAAAACCCTAACTGCAACTCTAAATTAAAAAAACTCTAAAAATATTTTTTTTATGACAAACGACCCTGTTAAGTAAGAATTTGAAACGCTTTGTTTTACAAGGACACAAAGCATGTCCTAAACTACCATAATAATGTGCACCTAAGTCATAATAATTACATTAAACAAGTGTGTCTTTTTTTTTATTTACAAGGACACTGATGTTGATTGGTGCTCACTGGCATAATTTTTGCTCAAAAACCACTAACATCACATTACCCTAAATCTAAACACAACTCTAACAGGAAACCTGTGGCAAATTTGGAGGACACAGGGCATGTCCTCATAAACCACCTCAACCTTGTAATACCCAGATAATACACATGTCATTATATGCATTTATAAACCACCAAAACAAAAACACGCACGCACGCACACACACACACACACACACACACACACACACACACACACACACACACACACACACACACACACACACACACACACACACACACTTACCTCTAAATCTACAGTGTCCAAACCAGCCTTTTTGGTGAACTTGAGTAAATCCTAAAATGTGTAAACAAGAAGAGCAGCAAGAAACAATCATTAATGCAGGACGCAAAACTAGAAATCTCATTGCTCAATATCTTTTCTTCATTTAAGCTTGAGACTATATAATATACTGTAATTTCCATGTCTGACCTTTAGCAGAAGCTGGTATTTCATGATCCGCTGCACTGGTTTAATCAGTAGATCTGTGATCTGTAGCCTGTGGCCCAACCTCTGCTTTAAATCCTGATGAAGGTTCAAGGTAAAAACAAAAAGATGAGATGTGAGTGTGGTTATAAGTCTGTCTCAGTTTTCATGACTCATGGTAAAATGTCAAGAAGGATGTAGGCAGTGACTGGAGTCTTACCTCAAAATACGTGTCTATGTACTCTGAAACAATGTGCTCAGATTTGGGCTTGTTTTGGCAGTACACGATGTACATGTGTAGTCTACGTTCCTGTAACAAAATACAGTTTCATTTACAGAACATTATGACTCAATCATCATGTAAACACATGTTGATTGGTCATTACATCTTTCTAGCTGTCCTAAAATATATTATGCAATAATAACAGCAGCTGTGGTGCAACTTTATTGTTCCATCATTGACCATCCATAATAAAAGTAATCTGACTCAAGTGGGTTAATGAATTGAATTAATGGGTATATGTAAGAAAAATATCCATATTTAAAATTGATTACACTATTATCACTGGCAATTGGGGTTCACATTCTAAAGAAAACTGAATTAGACATACTGTATGACCAGAGATGTACAGTAACGAAGTAGAACTACTTCACTACTGTACTTAAATACTAAAAGGTTGTATCTGTACTCTACTGAAGTATTGTTTTTTTTCTCCTACTTCTACTTGTACTTCAGTACATATTTTCGATGAGCTTAATACTTTTACTCCAGTAGATTTTTTATGTGTTGAATAGTTACTCGTTACAATTATAAAACTGCTACAAATCAATCACTCATTGATCAGACGATCAAAGAAGACAGTGCTGCCCGCCTGCATTGAGAGCACTTTAGCTTGTTTTAGACATGGAAAACCCAGAAATTCCATCTTCAACTCCTTCACTTTTAACTGTTTGTGGTGATGAGGAAAAAGACCACTCGTGACCCTATTTAGAACCAATGTTTGCATTTGTCAGAGTGAAAGACAGTTCATATAGAATGAAGTGCATACTCTACCGTCAGATTTGAAGAAACATGTCAAGTTATACACAAAACAGCAGTTTGAGCTATCCATAAGAGCTAGATAAGTTAACTATCGTTAGCTACCCGTGGTTCATATCATGCTGCAATGTTCACATAACGTTAACTGTCTATCATAAAGGGGCTGTCACGCTGAATGCTGTTTTTGACCCATCATATTTATATATATATATATATATATATATATATATATATATATATATATAAT
>CAIGQZ010002445.1:10791082-10801944 GCA_903798205.1 Danio tinwini
ACACACACACACACACACACACACACACACACACACACACACACACATACACACATACACACACACACACACACAATTGTCAATTTTAGCCTACCCAATTAACCTGTACCACATGTCTTTGGTCTGTGTGGGAAACCGGAGCACCCGGAGGCGAACACAGGAAGAACATGCAAACCCCACACAGAAACGCCAACTGACCTAGCCGAGGCTCTAACCAGCGACCTTCTTGCTGTGAGGCGAACGTGCTACCCACTGCGCCACCGCGTCGCCACATGCCAACTAATTATCATTAAAATATAAGTAGAGGGCTGCACTGTGGCGCAGTGGGATGAGCTGTCGCCTTACAGGGCATTTCTGTGTGGAGTTTGCCTGCTCTCCCCATGTTCACATGGGTTTCCTCCGGGTGCTCCGGTCCAAGGACATGTGGTATAAGTGAATTGGGTAAGCTAAATTGTCAGTAATGTATGTGTGTGAATGAGTGCGCATGGATGTTTCCAAGTGATGGGTTGCAGCTGGAAGCGCATCCGCTGAGTTATACAAATGCTGGACAAGTTGGTGGTTTATTCCACTGTGGCGACCCCCAGGTAATAAAGGGACTAAGCCAAAAAGAAAATGAATGACTATAAGTAGACTGTTAGGTTGGGGTTAGGGTTAGTGTAAGTTTCTTATAGTCAGTTAAATGTCTGTTGAAGCAGCAGTATCAACAGATATTAAGCAGAGAGTCTACTAATACTCAAATGAGAAGAAATTGGCATGTACTGTAGTTGCAATGCAACTTTTAGTCAACAAAACATGCAATAGAGACCAAAATAATGTCTTACCAAATTATGAATTGAGTCACTTACGTTTGAAGATTTTTATATCCAACTGAATACAGATTTTATGCAAATTGATCAGAACTATGATCATATCACCCCAATTTTATCCTCCTTATGCTGCCTGTTAAGTTTCGTATTAAATATAAAATACTGCTTCTTACCTATAAAGCTTTAAATAATCTAGCTCCTGTTTATCTAACCAACCTTCTGTCTCGCTACAATCCAACCCGCTCTTTAAGATCTCAAAATTCAGGGTTTCTGGTAGTACCTAGAATAGCAAAGTCGAGTAAACTCAGACACACTCTCGCAATTCAAAACTAGAATAAAAACCTATCTTTTTAGCAAAGCATACACTCAGTGCATCACTTAGCGGTATGACGCATGAGTGTGCCCCACACAGGTTTTTTGCATCTTGATTATATACACTATGAACAGCAGCTACGCTAATTATTCTCTTTATTCTCTATTTCCACCTGGGGGTACTCATCCCGAGGCCCTTAGACTATGCAGCACCACTGATTCGATCCAAGACCAGTGACGAGATGATCCCAAGGTTTCATAATCCTGGACCAGGCCGTATCCTGAGCAGCTGCTGTGGTGGTCATGGAAGAGTGGAGAGCATGAGACTGATTCCTGTGACGCTCCAGGGACAGACGAGTCTTCGCTGAGGTCCAGCATTCTCCAGCCTCCGGCGCCTAGACTGCAGCTCTGCACAAGACGTTTGGCCAAAGGAGAAATGGTCGTGCACAACTGAGCCTGGTTTCTCTTGAGTTTTTTTTTTTTTAATTCTTCACTCGCGCAAATTGGTGAAGTTTTTTCTTCGACGCTGTTGCCACTGGCTTGCATCGATGGATTTATTCTTCAGTGGTTGGACTCTCAGTAGTGGTTATTAAACCACACTGAACTCAGCTAAACTGAACTGAACTTAAACACTGAAAACTGAACTGACACTGTTTCAATTGACTATAATCTTCTGTGTAAAGCTGCTTTGACACAATCTACATTGTAAAAGCGCTATAGAATTAAAGGTTAATTGAATTGAATTGAATTATTAGACCCCTTTTTTCTTTTTAAAATTTTTTCCAAATGATGTTTAACAGAGCAAGCTTTCGGTTAAGATGAGCACAGTTTTCATAATTATCCTTTATAGATAAAGGTCTATGGCTCTGCATATAATCACTTTATCTTGCTGGAGTTTATGACCCTTTCACTTTACTTCAGGATGCATTAATGCTGCCCTGTAGGTCTATTGGAGACATTCATAAATATTCCTAGCAAATCTAATAAATGTTGGAGACATACTTGCTACATAAACGCAGTTAAGCGCACTTCAGCAGCGTTCATTTGAGAGTGCACAAGAAAATATGCACTTAACGTATATTTGAGGGCACGAAAGAAGTTTTGTAGGTATATGGGGTGGTTCGCCCAGGGTATCATTAAACTAGAACCGCCACTGCCCTCCCCGATCGTCGTTGACAGCACGCACACACCTTCAATATGGCAATTTAATATTTACCTTAAGGAACATTAATAGAAGAAGCTGCATTAATAATATTGTGGCTCAAAAAGGAATATGGATAAATGATATTATTAGGGTCTGTATAGTGAGTGTGTGTGATTATAGTAATGCCTTTTGTTCAGTTTGTTCATTTGTTTGTTTTATTAATTAACTGAATAATCTTCATTAATTTTAGACATGGCATATACAGTATGCTGTACAATAAAAGTAAAAATAACTGTGAAAAATAACTGAAACGTTATATATATATATATATATATATATGAAAAGTGTTTTTAACAAAAAATTTATTTTTATTTGGTTTGGTTTATCTGGCCACCCCTAAGAAAATTTTCTGGGGGCACCACTGGTCCTGCATTAACTAATCAGAGGATTTCTAACTTATAAATACCCAGGGTTTCTTACTACAGTTATCTTCGCCATTAAGAATCTCAACGTCCACCCCTACTCCTCCACCTTTCCCTTCATAGAGCGGCACGGTGGCCCAGTGGTTAACACTGTTGCCTCACAACAAGAACGTCACTGGTTTAAATCCTTAACAGGACAGCTGTCCTTTCTGTGCGGAGTTTACATATTCTTCCCGTGCTCGCAGGGGTTTTCCCCGAGTTCTCTGGTTTCCTCCTACAGTGCAAAAACATGTGTCAGAAGTGAATTGATTGATCTAAATTAGCACTACAGTCAAGCTCTTAACCAGCAGCATATCTCTACATAGCAATTATAATCTGCCATCAGCTCTTAACAAAAGGTGGAGATCTGGAGATCTACCTGAGCTCAAACTCCCCTCTCACCCTGCAAATAGGAGTGAGCCCCAGGCTCGAGAATCTTATGAGCTAAGGTCTCTCTCCCAGGACAGCATGCCAAACTCACTTTATAATCCTTCATCAGCTAAGTGTGAACTCTTGAATATACGTTAAAGCAGCTCGCTGTGATGCTTCATGTTGTAAACTCATCTTTTCTCCTTATATTATTCAATTTGTATGTATAATCATGAACACACTTGTTTGTAGAGCAGGTAATTTGACAGTTTGTTTTTTCCGAGGTCATTTTACCCATAGGCAACTCAATCAGAAATACTAAAATAATCACAAAACAACCAGCGCACTTCTGCATTGAAGAATAAGGTCAATAAAGAAATGTTTGAAAACAATAAGACTCACTGTCGTCTCTTGAGGAAGCCAGTCTTGCGTTCATCCATCTCATCGATGGGAGAAGAGGAAGACAAGAGGGAGTTATCCGACGGGTTGCAGGAAGGACTGGTGCTGTCTCTGTGCTCAACAAGGAGAGAACTTGGCCTGTCCTCCAGATTCTGAGGGAGAGGGATAATTAAGTACACAGCGCCAAAACATTCAAGGCGAAAGGATGGACTGTGATCTCCTACCATTTTACTCTTGACTAGTTCCTCAATGGCGCTGACCAGTTCAGCTGCACTTGGTGTCTCTGAGCTGCTGGGACGTCCAGACAAACGGGCAGCCTATGCAAACAAGAAAAGGAAGAATAAATCTCATTAGGATATCACTAACATATTAAGCTTTTTTATTTTTACACGTTGTTGTTTCTTTTAATAGAAATAATAATGCTTGTTCTCAATTTGATTATTTATTTGTGATCATTTGAGTAATGTCTAATCTGCAAGTTAAATGCCCTGCATATTTATTATTTTATTGTTTAGTAAGGATCCGTCCATCTCATTCGTGTTATGGTTATATAGGAGAATTATTATTTCAATTTAATCAGTGATTAGTTTCAGATAAAGGGTTGAAAAGTCATTTATAACCATCATCATCCATTTATTATGTGATTCTGCAATGATGCTCACCATCGTAGCGTTCAGACACTGAAGGCGAAAACATTCCAGTCCAAATTTGGTAATAGGTGTGTGGTTTCCTGATTCGCCAGCCAATCAGCGGCTGATTTCAGAATGAAAGGGGCTAATATAAGGGGAACGGAAGTAGGTGCTTTGGTTTGGAAGATTTGGGTTGTTTTGGGTAAAGAGCAAGAGCACACATGGCCCACCGCATGTGACTGTACACACTCCTGAATACTCCATTAAGGGTCACATGAAAGGTCACGGACAGAAGGGCTTTTTCAAGCATTAACATTCAGTAGTTCATAATTTTGTAAATGCTACTGAACAGAATCAGTTTCTGTGCCTCGAGAAACTGAGCAAAGCACAACTGAGCATGTGTGGAGTATTCAAACAAAACAATGGACAAGGAAAATGATATAAAAGAATGAGGTGAAGTATAAAAGTACAAAAAAAGAAGGAAAGAGGAGGGTAAAACTGGAGGAGAGAAAACTACATAGAGAGATAAGGAAACTGAGACAAAACAGAGGCAGAACAGAAATCAACATAATGCTGGAGAACATTAAGAAACAAAGAGAAAACAGACAGCAGTTAGAGAGGCCAACAGAAACCTCACTAGTCTTCTTCAAAGATAGGCAAAGGTTAATTTCGATATAAAACACCATTTCAAATGCATACTTGTTTAAAGGAACAGTTCACCCAAACATGAACATTTCCTCACCATTTACCCCTACTCAAAAGGTTGTAAATGTTATATAACTTAAAGGTGCAGTATGTAAGTTTGACACCCAGTGGTTAAACTAGGTATTGCACTCCTGGATCAAAATAAACGCAAGCGCGGGATGCCAGATTGAGTACAGGAGCGAGTGATTTACACTGTGTTCTAAATAAAAGCAACGACACGCGATAGAAGGAATATTTTCCATAGTAAAAGAAGTTTTGGTTCTAACCAACACCTCGAATTGATATATTAGAAAGGCTTCTATTTCTCACAGCTGAACATGTGAAACCTAGGACAGTGGTCACCTCAGGTAAACCTCATGTGCTTTATTCAGTGCTAAATGCTAACAATGTGAGTTTGAATGCCATTTTACATGACATACATTGCAATATACTGAAAGCAGCAGCAGATAGTTCACCTCAGATCTTGAAAATACAATAAATCGTTTGAAATTGAACTTTAGAACACATATGAGTGATTCAGCATCTACATTTAATGATGTTAAAGTAGGGTTAACATGGATTTTATAGATTATAAACCTTACCGTTTTGTGAGTGAGTGCATATTCTGTGCTTCTGAATGGCTGTATTTAAATTCCTGTCGAGTTTCATCTGGTGCAAACAACCAAATTGCTCATCACTGCGTATCTCATCACAAAGTATGTTGTTAGGACATGCGGTTACAATGTAACCTTTGTAATATTTATATAATATGCTAATTAATAACCTCATGTGGAACTGAATCTGTCTCATTTTGACATTTAATACTGTCCACTGACACTGTCGCATTTCGTTCATGGACGCATGCTTTCAGAGCCTTTTTGACTGACTGAATGAAATATGCTGTTTTCCAACAAGGCAACCCGGGGTGCTGAATTATAATTGGCTAAACTGGCATTGTGCAGGTTAAATTGACCTAAACAAAGACAGCGTTCGGCACGGAAAAAACATTTTCAAAGCAGAATATCTGACTTCAGCATTGTTTTTCAGTCAAACAAGTATGTTCACTTGGGATGTTTCTTAAATATCTGCACACACATTATGGTATTTTTATGCTTTAGAAGAGTCAAAAACTTACATACAGCACCTTTAAACAAGATAATCTCAAGAATGTTGGAAAAAAAACTGCAATCCATAGTAGGGGAAAAAAATAATACGGAACCAATGGCTGCGCCCCCAGCTTTTTTCTGTATATCTTTCTTTGTGTTAAAGAGAAGAAAGGAACTCAAACAGGTTTGGAACAATTGGAGTATTAGTAAATGACAGAAATTTCATGTTTTGAGTAAAGCATACCTTTAATGTAAATAAAAGTTGAAAGAAGAATTTCAACAGGGTAATTAAATGGTTGTAAGAATAACCTAGGATATTCTTCAAGAATAACCTGGATCTTGACACAAAAAAAAAAACAAATTGACACAGAATGTTTAGTATATTTTAAAATAGTAGTACCCTCAAATATTTTAAAGGAAAGTTTTTTTCCAGAATGTTCTGAAGTGTAAGGGATTTGAGCTATAATTCTTACATTTACTTCATTAGCAGACACTTTTATTCAAAGAGAGTCAAAAATGATCCAAAATATTTTTGTATTTAACAGATAAACAAATGTCTTACGGGTTTGGAATAAAAATATGAAAAGTAATTTTGTTTTAGATGTGAAGTACCATTTCAATATTGACCTATAGTCTTCATCTAAATAATAAAATCAACCAAAAAAGCTGACTTGGGGAAAAAATTATTAGAAAAGAGATGAGGTATTTATATATTTCATTCTGATGCTAGACAAACATTTCTTGATAATAATTACAAGATAAGCCTAATAAATTATGGGTTCATGAAAAATCGTAATGAAAACAAAATTGCAAAATTGAAAGCAAAAGCTACTGTATAACTTAAAAACACATCTTGTCAGGTAAGCACAGCTCTGTGATCAGTAGTAAATTCTCCTCCAAATAATTTTAATTATTTAATTAGGACAGTAAGGTCTGACTTTGCTTAGACAAAAATCTTGTCATTTAACAGAAATAATGTACAGTATAGAATATAAAGTCATGGTGCAGTGGAAAAAGAATGAATATTGCGCATGACTCCCATGAGGTCGGAGGACTGCATCCATACATCTCTGCAATGACTCAAGTAACATTAATAAAGTCATCTGAAATGGCAAAGAAAGCGTTCTTGCAGGACTTCCGGAGTTCATCAAGATTCTTTGGATTCATCTTCAATGCCTCCTCCATATTACCTCAGACATGCTCAATAATGTTCATTTCTGGTGAAAAGGGTGGCCAATCCCGGAGCACCTTGACCTTCTTTGCTTTCAGGAATTTTATTTTAGTACCCTCCTCAAGTATTTTTAAAAAAAGATTTTTTTTTCCAGAATGTTCTGAAGTGTAAGGGATTTGAGCTATACTTCTCATATTAAATTCTTTAGCAGGCACTTTTATTCAAAGAGAATCAAAAATAATTCAAAATATCGTGTTTAACAGATAAACAAATGTCTTACGGGTTTGGAATGACAAAATGAAAAGTCATTTTGTTTTGAATATGAAGTACCATTTTATTATTGACTTATAGTTTTTATATAAATAGTAACAACAACCAAAAAAGCTGACTTGGGGGAAAATGATTTAAAAAGAGATGAGGTAGAGCAAGTTGTGTTTATATGATTCATTCTGATGCAAGACAAACATTTCTTGCTTTGGAATAATTATAAGATAAGCCTAATATATTAGGGGTGCACAAAAAATTATAATAAAACAAAATAGCAATTTAGCAAATGTTACAATAAAAAAAAAAACACATCTTGTCAGGGTAGCACAGCTCTGTGATCAGTAGTAAATTCTCAGACGAAAGCAAGAGGGCGCTCTTATGCAAAAACTGCAAATATGCTACAAAGAAGAGACCCAGGAAATCAAATAAAGCAAGTGATTTACTAGTGGTGGGAAAAGCAAGCTTCATGAACACTTAAGCTCGTCTCTAGAGTGACACCTAGCAGTCATTTTTATGTATTGCTCTAGAACAGCTTCAGCAAAGAAACAGTTAAGCAAATGGATGTATTAAACCTCAATTTGTAGAGTTGAGCTTTTAAGTGATTTAGTGATGCGGTGCAAATTCCAGATTAGCATGCAAAGATAATGGGTTCGAATCCAGGGTGATGCAGATGTTAGTTTTTAAATGCTCTGTTCTTGTAACGTGTTTTGTTTTAACATTGGTCTGACATCCGAATTAACACTTTGTGAATAAGTACGTCTTGTTTTGGTCATAAAAAAGTAACATTATTAAAATACATCAAGTCATAATTTCAGATTATTTGTACAAGGCAGGATTTAAACTTGTGCCATTTGCTGCATGCACAGTTACTCTGTGTACACGCACTGTCCACTAGGCTACTTGAGATAAGGAGTTTTTCTGCCGCTGTCAGTCAAAAGCTTCTGAAATAACTGATGCTTTAAATCGCTTTAGTCACATGACCTGGTGTTTCGAAACACTTTAGTCACATGACCTGCTCTTTGGACACATTAGTCATGTGACCTGGGTGTTTCAGATCATGCTTCAGTGCAGTGTTTTTCAAAACACTTGCACTTCGGGATCTGCTTCACGTCAGCCATCGGGGGTCTGTTTCACATTAGCCATTCTTAGATTTTACTACTCATTCATTTGTTGTGACTAATAATCAAACAACTGTGGTATCATCTCACAGGAGGATTTATTTCAGATACTCGACTGAAGTTATGAAGTGATTAAGAAGTAAAAACACGTTAATAAATGTGGTATTATCACATACTTGTAGATTTAGCAGCAAGGCAGTCATAGTTCACCAACTCAAAACACTCAAATCTCTGAATGATTATTTTCAATTTCAGAATTGCACAGATTATTAATTGATAAGCGATTTTTGTGGAGCTTGTCAGTGAACTATGCCTCTGCGTAGTAACATTGCTCTGTCTGAAACAAGTGCTGGAGATTTACTGCTGATTGCAGAACTGTTTTACTAGATTTAATTGTGTAGTAATTGTTGGGTAACGTACTGCCAAAAAGTAAATAATTACTAGTTATATCATTACATTTAATTTAAATTATTTTAATAACTAATTTGTCTGAAAAGTAACTTAGTTAGTCAATAAGTAATTTAATTACTAAATTTAATGACTACTTTAGTAACTTAGATACTAGAAATTTTAGACAAATCTCAAGACAATAGAAATTACTCTTATTTAATTACATTTGAGTTAAACAGTCTCTATTTTTTATAACACTTAAATGTAAACAATACATGTATCAAAACACAAAATGTTTCAAACCATCGACATTATATTTAATATATACAATGTATTGACATACATTTCTAAAACATTTTATTTCAACACACCATTAAGCATGTGTAATTGTCAGGCAAATATAACCTTCTTTAGTTAATATAATTATTTTGCAAAATATACTGTACACAACCTGACAAAAGTCTTGCCGTCTATCCAAGTTTTAAGGACAAAAAATAATAATTTGACTTCTAGTAAACCATTTGGTATCAGAAGTGGCTTATATGAAAGGCAAAGGCCTCTAGATTACGCTTATTTTACCAAAATAAAATATGATCATGCCTTAATTTTGAATTATTTAATTAAACAGTAAGGTTTGATTTTGCTCAGACAAAAGTCTTGCCACTTAACAGAAATAATGTACAGTATAGAATATAAAGTTATGAAGATGAATCCAAATAATCTTGATGAACTCCGAAGGTCCTGCAAGAACGCTTTCTTTGCCATTCCAAATGACTTTATTAATAAGTTATTTGGAGCACCTTGACCTTCTTTGCTTTCAGGAATTTTGATGTGGAGGCTGAAGTATGAGAAGGAGCGCTATGTTGCTGGGCAGCACAAATGTCTTGATACCTCAGGCTGTTGATGTTGCCATCCACTCTGCAGATCTCTCGCAGACCCCCATATTGAATGTAACCCCAAACCATAATTTTTCCTTCACCAAACTTGACTGATTTCTATTAGAATCTTGGGTCCATGCGGGTTCCGATAGGTCTTCTGCAGTATTAGTGATGATTGGGAGGCAGTTCAACAGATGATTCATCAAAAAAAATTTACCTTTTACCACTTTTCCAAATTACCAACTAGAAGTCAAGTTATTATTTGTTGCTTCTACAACTGGGATCGACGACAAGCCTTTTGTCAGGTAGTATATATTACTCTGATTTTCTGAATTGATTTATAAAGAGCTGTTGAATTTATGCACACTAATTAAGGCAAGTACATTATAAGTAACTGTAATCAGATTACCTAAAATGAAAAGTAATCCGATACTTTTTCATCAGAAAAGTAATTTAATTACACTAACCAGCAACTTTGTAACTTATTTCACTCAACACTGCCTACAATAGTGTTTTTGGTTTTTACAGACATACCAGGGTCCAATTTGTTTCCATCTTTGACTTCCTGAAAAACTATTTAATTTAGTCCAATATACAGTCATAAGTTTGAAAAAAGTAGTGTAGTCTTGAAATAAAAACAACATGCGTCATTTAGCATCCACAGATGATCATAGTGATGCTTTGGCTTTTACCTTTTCCTCCTGAGAGTCTTGATGCAGAAGGCTGTGCTGCTGGATGGCCATAGGGGGCGGCAGAGGAACAGAGTCTGGGCCTTCCTCCCCCTCTTCCTCACCACAGCTCTGCATCCCAGAGGAGGAAGACTTGGAGAGAGTGCCACTGCTCAATCCTTCGTTCCTCATCCTCTGCGAGGGCAAAAAGAGAAAACAACATTAACACATGAAGGATTTTCATACCAAAATATTACAATCCGTTACATTAAATGAGTCATTAACAGAAGCTTTTATCCAAAGTGACCTGCAAATGAGGTGAACAATAAAAGCAATCAGACTAAACAACAATATGCAAATTCTATGACAAGTCACTAAAACAAAGTGCAACTATCAATTTGTCAAGTGTTAGCAAAAAAAGAAGGGGAAAAAGGCAGTTTCTTGTAATAATTCTCAGCGG
>CAIGQZ010002445.1:10807710-10848163 GCA_903798205.1 Danio tinwini
ATCTAATCTAATCTAATCTAATCTAATCTAATCTAATCTAATCTAATGCACTAATGCTAATATGTAAATTTGGTGCTCAAGCTACATTTTTGGATGTAATGTTTAAAGGTGCTGTATGTAAGTTTTTGACTCCTCTAAAGCATAACCATACCACAATGTGTTTGCAGAGATTTAAGAAGCATGCTAAGTGAACATTCTTGTTTATCTGAAAAACAAGGCTGAAGTCAGATATTCTGCTTTGAAAATGTGCGTTATGTGCTAGAACGGCTGTTTTTGTTTTTTTTGTTTGTTTTTTTTAACCCGCCCACTGCTACTTTAGCCAATTACATTTTGGCACCCTGGGTTGCATTGGTGGAAAACTACGTATTTCATTTATTCAGTCACGAAGGCTCTCAAAGTGTGCATCTGTGAACGAAATGTGACGTCCGGAGTACAGTAGCAGCCTCCGAAATCAGACGCCGATTCAGAGTTCCACATCAGGTGGTTATTAATTTGCAAATATTATAAATATTACAAACGTAAACATTAGGTGAGCAGGTTAAATTGTAACCCTGTGTCATAACAACACACTACATGACAAGATTTGCAGTGATAAGCAATTTGGCTGTTTGGACCAAATGAAACACGACAGAAGTTTAAATACAGCCATTCAGAAGCACAGAATAGTGCACCTACTGCACTCCAACAAAATGGTAAGGTTTATAATTTAATTAATACATGTTAACCTCTTTATCATTATTAAATGTACATGCTGAATCACTGATTTGTTTTGGGTTGCACTGACTCAGTTCTAAAGTTCAATTTCAAATGGTTTATTTTCTTTTCTAGTAAAATGGAATTTAAACTGTCAAACTAAGTGTGTTTTGATCCAGGAATGCAATACCTAGTTCAACCACTGAGTGTCAAACTTACATACTGCACCTTTAATATGTTGTTGTTGTTGTTGTTTTTATCGAAATAAATGAAGCTTATGTAATTGTACTGTCACCAACCTCTTCTATGGTCTCATCTTGTGGAGTGGCGGCACTGTCATCTGAGTCTTTCTGTGAGCAGCCGTCTGCATTCTTGCGGACATCTCGACTCTTCTTGTGCTTGTGTGCGAGTTTCTTTACATGGCCATCTGCTTTGCCGCTGCTGAGCCGCCTGACGGGGCTCGTCAGCCACTTGCGCAGAGTATTTCCAGGCCGTTTGGGTCCAGGAGAGCTCTGTAAGTGACTTGGCTGCAGCGTGGCACTGCCCGAAATTCCTCCTTCATTGCTGGACACTGAGAGCGTGTCTTAAGTAAAAGAGAAACAGAGAGAGAGAGAAAGAAAAGTAGTGTTTACATGCGTGTTTTGATTTTGCAGAGCTGCTGAAAAAACGTATCACTCTACACAATGTACATCAGTTCATAGCCTTTAATTTAGAGAAATCATTATTAATAATCAACAACTAATCAATAATCTGTCAATCAACATCAAGTAATGTAATCACTTACAGTAACAATGTTACCCCTGTATGATAACACATTTCTAATAGCTATATTGTTTTGTCTTTGCCATGATGATGACAGTACATGAAATTTGATAGGAAATAATAGTTATTTAGCAAGGTACTAATATTCAGCTTACAGTGCAATTTAAAGACTTAAGTAGGTTAATTAGGTTAACTAGGCAAGTTAGGTTAATTACGAAAGTCAACAGACTATAGTAGTTTGTGCTGTAGCCAATAAAAAAACTAAACAAAAATAAAAAATAAAAATAAAACTGGTTAAGTTTAATAATATTGAGCTTAATATATATATATATATATATACACACGCACACACACATAGTTGAAGTCAGAATTATTAGCCCCCCTGTTTATTTTTTTATTTTTTCATTTCCCCCTGTTTATTTTCAACAAATTTATAAACATAATAGTTTTAATAACTCATTTCTAATAACTGATTTATTTTATCTTTGCCATGATGACAGTAAATAATATTTTCATTCATTCATTCATTCATTTTCCTTTCGGCTTAGTCCCTTTATTAATCTGGGGTTGCCACACAATGAACCGCCAACTTATCCAGCACGTTTTTACACAGCGGATGCCCTTCCAGCCGCAACCGATCTCTTTAAAGATCGACACACACTCATTCACACTCATACACTACAGACAATTTTAGCCTACCCAATTCACCTGTACCACATGTCTTTGGACTGTGCGGGGGATACCAAAGCACCCGGAGGAAACGTGAACGCAGGGAGAACATGCAAACTCCACACAGAAACGCCAACTGACCCAGCCGAGGCTCGAACCAGTGACCTTCTTGCTGTGAGGCGACAGCACTACCTACTGCACCACTGCGTCGCCTAAATTATATATTATTTGATATTTTTCAAGACACTTCTATACAGCTTAAAGTGTCATTTAAAGGTTTAACTAGGTTAATTAGGTTAACTTGGCAGGTTAATTAATGATAGTTTGTTCTGTAGACTAGAGAAAAAACATATAGCTTAAAGGGACTAATAATTTTGACCTTAAAAGTATATATATATATATATATATATATATATATATATATATATATATATTTTTTTTTTTTTTTTCTAAGCCAAAAATATAAGAAAACTTAAATATATTTAGTTAAATATCACATAATATTTGAGAGATATTTCAAAAACTATTAAAATTTCACAGAAGGTCTAATAATTTAGTTTCAACTATACATCGATGTACGCTATACAGACATAATTAAACTTTTTTACATAATTGAATAAATAATATAGCAGTACAGTCAAAAAAATATTTTTTAAAATGACTTGAAACAACACAATTCTTGAAATTTCATTGGGACAACTTTATTTTTATGTTCAATCCACATAAATTTGTTAAAAGTGCTGAGTTAACTTAAGCAGTTTGTGTTGGGACAACATGAATGAATTTTGTGGAACCCTGCATTTTTTACAGTGTATCTGAATAGTTTAGGACAGTTTTAGGTCTCAATTTATATATTTCAATATCATGTCCATCAAAACTAACTTCAATTTGTATGAGTTATTTTTTCATAGGTGGTTTTTAGTTAAAGTGAATTACATAATACAGACCAACCAAAATAACATTTTGGGTAAATATTTTTCATATTAAACAAAACAATCTATTATTACAATAGACTATAATTACAATGGGGTCTAATGTGAGGTATAAGTGTGTGCATGCACTTCACACTACAAGATGACTCTGTAGTGATGCAAATTGCATCTGTGTTTCACTTCAGAGAGCTTTCTGTTTTCAGCCCTTTTCAAAACTGAAATAGTTTAAAAGACCTTGTTTTGTTCCTTAGAGAGTATGTCCTTACATAAAGCTTGCATAAGATATTTTTTTAGACCACTAATGTTCAGAAAAAAAAAAAAAAACGCCTTCATGGTCTCTGATGTACAGTTACTGTATAAGAGGAGGAGTGGAAAATTCAACTGCTAATAAACATAACCTTTTTCTGTGTATGTATGTGTTTATTACAAAAATTGATTTTTCACCTATGCATACCTTCTGAAAAAAAGCCACACTTAGTAAATAAATACCTAAATGCTTCTATTCTAAAAGATGAACACCTCTAGTGAATAGAATTTTTGTCCCAAAGTGATATTGTTATTGATGTTCACACGCACATCATTCTGAACTGTCTGATTCTATTGATTCACTGAACTGTTTCACCATGAATTTTAATACATTCAAATTTTGGCTTCTAACATCCATATAACAACTATCTAAATAAATCTTGGTATTAACAATTCTCAACATTGATTTACATAAATATTTCAGGAAGAATTACAAGAGAAGTGCCCTGGTAAACACAGTTTGAGAGAATCTGACGGCACGCACCGAGGCACAGAAAGAGGTGTGCAGCACTTGTCATAAATCAAAATTTATTCATGTTTTTTTTAAAGAAAATTAAATTTATTTTAGGTTTCAGACATTCAAATACATATAACTACAAACAAAACATAACATTTAAGGTTTTAACGTGGATGCCTGCGAAGACTGCAATAATAATTATTTATTAATTTAACTGGACGATGCACACTGTTTATGTTACTAGAATATTTTCTCTATTCCTCTCCCAGACAAATATATTAAACAAAAAACAAAACAAAAAATTATGAATAAACATAACGCAAATCCAGCGGCTCGGATCTCTCCTGCGGTTGGTGCTAGAAGGGATACAGCTGTGATCAGAAGTTAACGAAAAATATTTATATTATTTAATAAATGATGCATTCATTGTATTTAATTAGCATCTAATTAGTTCTTGTTAACTTCCGATCACAGCTGTATCCCTTCTAGCAACAACTGCACTCTCAGAAAGAAAGGTACAGAAGCTGTCACTGGGGCAGTACGCTTTCAAAAGGTACATATTTGTACCCAAATAGTCCACAATGGTACCTCAGAGGTACTTTTTAGGTATATTTGGGTACAAATATGTACCTTTTGAAAAGGTACTGCCCCAGTGACAGCTTCTATACCTTTATTTCTGAGAGTGTGTGGTCCCTATTACCCATCATATAACAAATAATACGATCATTATTAAGCTGTCTATCAAAAATTTTGTCTTGTAATAACTCCCAGTAACTCTCCACAAGTTTTTCTTATGATTATTTCAATGAATGCCTTATAAAGCCGTAATGAGTCTGTTTAACACAGACATTATGTTGTTTACATGCTGATTCAACATAACATAAGTTGGGCGACGTGGTGGCGCAGTGGGAAGCACATTCGCCTCACAGCAAGAAGCTCACTGGTTTCAAGCCTCAGCTGGGTCAGTTGGCATTTCTGTGTGGAGTTTGCATGTTCTCCCTGTGTTGGCGTGGGTTTCCTCCGGGTGCTCCGGTTTCCACCACAGTCCAAAGACATGTGGGGTACAGGTGAATTGGATATGCTAAAATTGACCGTAGTGCATGAGTGTGTGTGTGTGAATGAGTGTGTATGGATGTTTCCCAGTGATGTGTTGCTGCTGGAAGGGCATCCGCTGCATAAAACATATGCTGGATAAGTTGGCGGTTCATTCTGTTGTATTGATTAATAAAGGGACTAAGCCAAAAAGAATTAAGTCACATTAATTAAGGATTTGTTTGTGCTTTTCCTAATGTGTAATGTGTGTTTCCAGTTCTGCTATGAATTCATTTTTCCAGCGCTGTTGTAAAATCGCACCTGAACAAACCAAGCCTTCAGTACCGCAGAAACAAGACACTGCGCATTTGTCCCCTCATATGAACCTTACAGTACTGCTACCCCAAATATAAATCCCATATAGACATTTCTGAAATATTAAAGAAAATAACTTGAACTTATGTATAAAAAAGATATCCATCCCAGACCAGGTATAAGTTCATTAATTAGGAAGGGGTGTAAAATCACATGCTTGTGGTGTGACAGACTGATGCATTCTCATATTTCAGATCTCTCACTTCAAACACCAACGGGTAATATTTAGAAAGAGCTTTGCTTGTTAGAATGGATGATTTATGCTGTTTTTAAATTAGCTCAATGGTCTAGTCTGTTTATTTCAAAGCCTCACACGTCTGAATAATAAATCATAGATGATAATAAAGCCTCACTAAGGTTTCAGAAGGTGTTGCTGCGCGTGCATGATAACCTTTATTAAAAAAAGTACTAAATTACTAAAGTACTTATTAAAATACTTCAAATAAAGACTGAACAAATATTTTTCTTGTGCAATAAGGAGCAATGGAAAACGACAGTGTCACATTACAAAAAAAAATAATTAATTACTTGTATACTTGTGTATAAAAATGTATACTTTTTTATACAAGGTATAAAACGCTGGGTTCCACATAACCGATTTCTGTTGCAAAAACATGAAGAAATTAAGTTAACTTCGTTTTTAAAATTTCAAGTAGACTGAACATTAAACAATGAAGTTTTCAGCTCATTTTAAATAAGCGGTTTGAACAGCAAACATCATTTTTGGAGTGTAGTTGACACTACTGCCATGAAAAACCCAGGCTCATTCTGAAAACTTACTCCTATATACATTTCTGGAGTTATATATGTCCCAGGAGCTACATTTTTTTTGCGGTTTTTGTTTTCATGAATCCACCAGAGGCCCACCATTAACCACTGACATACAACCTGCCTATAATTAAGATATTGACTGTTTATTAATACTAATAAAGTATGATCTTATTCTACATCCCCAATCCTACCCAATACCTAAACCACTACCTTAATAACTAATAGTAAACAGCAAATTAGTACTATATTGTGTTCTTATAGAACTCTTACTTAATGGTTTATTAATAGCGTTAATAAAGTGTAACCAAAATGTATAAATAATACAAATCGACACAAAACCAAAAACCCCAAAGATGTAAAAATTAAAAGCACCTGTTCTGATTCTTAAACCCATTATACATATGTCCGCTCAGAGACATACACTATGCCTAAGATAAAAACACACACACACACATGCAAAGCGCACTATAATAAACTCAGTTATGACTATTGTACTAAGTCCTGAAGGTTTTGTTGTTCTGTGAGGCACGTACCCAAATCCAGCAGCCAATACTTGCAGTTCTCGGAGCGTCCTGAAGCTGAACCCATGTGACAGAGTGGCCTGACTGATAAAAATGAGTGTATTCCATGTGCCATACCATGAAAAAAGATCCAGACGGAGGAGGCAAACTACCCAAACTCCTCTCAACTCAAAGCATTTTAACACATAGCGCTAAGAAGAGAGTGATGGACTATGAAAGACACAGAGGGAGGGATAGAGAGAGAGAGAGAGAGAGAGAGAGAGAGAGAGAGAGAGAGAGAGAGAGAGAGAGAGAGAGAGAGAGAGAGAGAGAGAGGAAGGGGGATGGAGAAAAAAAGAGAGGTTTGGTGTTCCATGCACAGCTGTGACTGAGTTATGCTCAGAATGAGAGAGAGGGAGAGAGAGGGAGGAAGGGAAAACCGGATGAGGAGACTCAAAGAGAGGAAAGAGGTGGAACCTTTAATAAAGATGTGATCCTAAAAGAAGCACGAGTCTTCTCGGAGTATTATTTATTTGTTTATTTACTAATGAGAAATCTTAACCAAATAAAAGGATAAACCCAGGTCATATTTTGCTTATGTTTTTTTTTTGTATAAATCTTTGTGATTTATACAAAATAATATAATATACATTTTATATTATTCCCAAATACTGCATTTTTCAAAACATTTAGATTTTATGTTGAATTCCCACTTATATTCTTAGCAAACATTAGAGGCATTATAAAAAAATAGTAGATTTTTTAAATAAACTTTTCATTTTCAATAACAGATGAATTATGAGATTTTCTTGCAATATTTAAACAAATGTTTAGATTATAACATTTTTTAAGTTTGCACTTTAGTAAGTTAAAAATGTGGTTAGCTATAACTAAGTACACAAAGATCTGCAGATTTTTTAGCCCATCATTGAATCTGTTTACTTGTGTAAATGTGCATAAATACACTCACCGGCCACCACATTAGGTACACCTACTTCCAGTAGGATAAAGCGCCATGTCATAAAGCGCAAATCATCTCAAACTGGTTTCTTAAACATGACAATGAGTTCACTGTACTCAAATGGCTTCCACAGTTACCAGATCTCAATCCAATAGAGCACTTTTGGGATGTGGTGGAACGAGAGATTCACATCATGGATGTGCAGCCGACAAATCTACAGCAACTGCGTGATGCTATCATCTCAATATGGACCAAAATCTCTGAGAAATATTTCCAGTATCTTGTTGAGTTTTTATATAAATTTCAGTGATATTAGTGAATAAAATGCAAATGTTTGTATGATTTACACACAATGCAGTTTGTAAAATAATAATTTCTGTCTTTTAGTAGATATATTATACAGTTGAAGTCAAAATTATTAGCCCCCCCTGTTTATGTTTTCCCCAATTTCTGTTTAACGGGGAAAAGATTTTTCCAACACATTTCTAAACATAATAGTTTTCATAACTCATCTCTAATAACTGATTTATTTTATCTTTGCCATGATGACAGTAAATAATATTTTACTAAATATTTTTCAAGACACTTCTATACAGCTTAAAATGACATTTAAAGGCTTAACTAGGTTAATTAGGTTAACTAGGCAGGTTAGGGTAATTAGGCAAGTTATTGTATAATGATGGTTTGTTCTGCAAAAAAAAAATAAAAAAATCTTAAAGGGGCTAATAATTTTAACCTTAAAATGTAAAAAAAAAATTTAAAAACTGTTTTTATTCTAACCGGAATAAAACAAGTAAGACTTTCTCCAGAAGAAAAAATATTATCAGACATACTGTGAAAATTTCCTTGCTCTGTTAAACATCATTTGGGAAATATAAAAAAAAAAAAAAAATTAAAGAGGGGCTAATAATTCTGACTTCAACTGTATGGGAGACTTGCTTTGTTTACCAAACAAGTAGTTATATTTGATTTGCACTGTAAACCTAAATAAGTTTTTATTTTATTTATTATTATTTTATTATTATTTTATGTGTTAAGTTTTCAGTTTCTATGCTCTCAAAACCATTCAGCATAAATCAAAATATATATATATTTATTTTTTAAAAACTAAATTCAAACTGAAAGTCTAGCCTTGCTTATAACTGCAACTACATGTCCATATAACTAACTCACACTTACAGTGTAAGCAGGCTGTTAGGGCAATTCTAAAAATTATGACAAAAATCACAACAACAAATATTACATTCATTTTCATCAGTTTTTCTACTTTCAACTATGTTTTTTTTATTATAAATGTTAAACTTAATATTTTAAGTCAGTTTGACTTATGTTCATGTCAAGTTGAGATGACTAGAAAAGTTGATTCAACAAACATTTTAGGCAGCAAGACTTGTTTTTACAGTGTAGAATAAGTTGTAATGTAATGTAAGTATGCAAAGTAGTTTTTATAAATTCTGTTTTATTTACTGTTATTAGTCTCCCTGAAACCATGATCTCTGAAACCTATTAAGCAGACAGTCTAATAATACTGTAATGACTGGAAGTTGACATTTACTAAGTTACTTAGGCCCAATCCCAAATCTACCCCTTAGCCCTTCCCCTTACCCCACCCCTCGTTTTGTGCATTCATGTGAAGGGGTAGTGGTGTCCCAATTCTCTTTAGCTTGAAGGCGTAGGGCTAAGGGAAAGGGGTATACACCCCTTCCAACAAAACACTCGAAACCAAGGGGTAGGAAAATTTCACAGAATACACCTGCTACAGTGGCAGTTTCGCTGCACCCAGAAGTAAGGAGATCCACAAATCTGTATTTTTTTTCATTATTAAAAATTTTTACAACAAACAAGCACATGTTTTAATATATTCTTGACCACGTTCATGTATATATATATATTTAACCACCGTCATGCTTTAATAAAAAAAAAAAAACAGCTAAAATATATTTTATAGGGTTGAGCACTAAATCACTAAATCGCTAAATTTTGCGATCTATAATCGCTAATAATAACTCCCGTACAGCAGTCCTACAACATTTTGACACTCGATGACACTCGAATACCCTGTCAGAAAAGTCTAGTGGCTAAGAATGAGCTTTTTACAGTGTCTGCTATAATGTTAATGTTGTTTTTGGTGTGTTTAAATAGATGAATATGGTCACTGTGTAAATACACAGTACAGTTACGATCATATTGCCACATTAGATTGTTATCATAACATGATATATTTGCCTTCAGTGATTTCCTGAAGATAAATGCCAAAAAAGAACACATCTGGAATAACTTCAGCAGTCGTGATCGACTCATTAAATATGACTTTTGCCTCAAACTCTTAATTTGCTGCTTATTAATAGTTATGGTATTAAGGTAATAAGGTTGTAGTTAGGTTTAGGTATTAGTTAGGATTAGAGATGTAGAATAAGAAACTTTCCTTTATAAGTACTGTTAAACAGACAATTAAAAAAAAATAGGCTAGTAAAAAGCCACTAGTTGATATATAGTGAGACTTGGTACTAAATTATTACATCCCATTCTAACTACAAGCGAAGCAATGCTGTGACACCCAATAAAAGGTCTCTTTTTCATATTAAAATTACTTTTTTTTCTAACCATCTGCGACAGGGACGCACGTTTCTATTTCCATGACAGTGTTTGCAAACCAACAGCATAAAATACAAAGACAATGATCACCTCAGGTACTGATTATGTGCTTTATTCAATGCTACCAATGTGAGTTTGAACACCATTTCACGTGACATCACCATACTGTTGAAAGCAGCAGCAGATTGTTTACCTCAGATCTAGCTAGAAAATGAAAGTCAGTGTGTACTGTTTGGTGTTTGTTTTGTTTTGTTGTTAGTGGCGAAAAATGTTATTGCACTATTCTTTAAAACGTAACGTGATGTTTAAATAGTCATAGAAGAAGAGACTACATTCAGAGATGCATTGTTGTTTGCTTTCAGTCCTTGTGATAGAAACAACCGTAAGTTACTAATTTTATTTTGAAAACATCTGCAATACTTCTGGGTCATTATTGACATATTTAAAGCTTGATGTTTTGTTCTAAAAATCTGACGCAATCGACTAACAAGCTGTGTAATCGTTTTCCTCGAGGTGCATGTCAATGTGTTTTGATTGTTTATTTAGCTGTTTGAATATGTCAGGTGATGTTTACAAATGTGAAAGATGTATATTATTTGTGATATTTTGTTATCACTTGGTAATTTCTTTCAGTTTTTCCTTTTTTGTTCTACAAGTGAATCAAGTAAAGAGTGCATCACATGCGCAAGAAGAAAGTGATGGTGCTTTATTTTCGTTAACTATCTGTCAAAGCTACAGTTAACACTATAGCCAGGGCAGAATACAGCGACTCAAACTAACTCAGTACTCAGTCTAAGTACTTCCAATAGGTTTAATATGTGTTAATTAGATTATAATCCCAGCCATTTTGTGATATAAAGAGTCCCTATTTTGGGTTTTTGAAAACGACCTTCTATGCTAAGGCTTAAATCTGAAAGTGCACCATGTTTAAAACTATCGATTCATTTATAAAAAAGTTGACTCAGAGTGGTTCAACTTTCTGAGAGTGTGTCCCACCCATTTGTTGCACGTACAGACCCGAGAAAATTGAACCACCCGGCCCCGCCCACAAACACTGCAGAAAGAAAAAGAGGAAGACAAACACTGTACCAGATACCGGCTGAATCATGTCGTGAAGACGCTGTGCTCTGAAGTGTGAGGGAAAGCTAGTGTTACTTTCTCTATCCAAAGATGAGTCAGTAAAGAGTCAGTTTATTTTTGCAAAAATACCTCAGCATTATAGCCCCAGCCTTGTGCTGTGTTTCTGTCATTTTTCTGACGAGTGCTTCAGCAATCTACACACTTACAATGGGGGATTCGTCGGCCATTTGTTAAAGGAAGGATCAGAAAAGACTATTGATGTATGGGACTTTGTCAGAGCTTGAAAGGAACTTTATCAGTACACAGTTCATGGATCAGTTTCTTCCTCCATTTCACAAGTGTAAGTAACTTAAGTGTGATTAAAATGGTTGTCTCCTTGTTTTCTATAGTTTGCGAATTATGTGTTTATTGTGTTTTGTTATTGTAACCACTCCACACGGCTTGTACTGTATCTGGTTAAATCTTTATATTCTCATATTGCATGTAAAGGCACGTTGAAAATGCGGCACTGGCTGCTTTCTTTACAGATTTAAATGCGTTTGTGAGCTCGCGATCCTCTGCCGTTTGTCATTGTTATGGCCACCATCAGCTGTACCTACATACATGCGGCGGTCAAGTTTCAAAATAGCTCAGCTTTTGCCGCTGTGTGGATTAATACTGAATGTGTGTTTTTACTTATGGGTAAGAATAGAGCAATATGCTAGAGTTTAACTTCATTGCTTTAATGCACTCCTGCATTGGGCCAACACATATACTCTGTACTCTGACTACTTCCACAATGTTGATAAGCCGTGGTGGGCATTTCTCTTTATCTCATGCTGAATGCAGTTGACCAATTGCAATAGACTGGGTCATCGGACCAATCAGCGCAGATTAGCATCGCGCTAAGGAGCTGTTTGGAAACACAATGAATCGCTGAACGAATCATATGGGAGTCATTGGGATAATTAGATACAAATAAATGCATATTATAAGACAATAACAGTGTTTTTGACCTTGCATGCATATCAGCCTCTTGTTGGTAACCCTCAAAACCAAAACATGACCTTTTTAAGTGAAGTTTATTTATAAACTAATTTCGAGAGGATTACGTGCTTATGATTGCTTGCAGCCGGCCCCGCATTATTCAATTTATGATTCACCAATCAGACGATTCCTAAACCACTATAAATACCCTAGGTTCCATATCACAGCCATATTCATTTTGAAGAATCCCCCCTTCCACCCCTACTCTTCCTCCTTTCCTAGATGGGTGGTACGGTGGCCCAGTGGTTAGCACTGTTGCCTCACAGCAAGAACGTCACTGGTTCTAGTCCTTACCAAGCCAGCCAACGTTTCTGTGTGGAGTTTACATGTTCTCCCCGTGCTCACGTGGGTTTCCCCCAGGTTACCCTGTTTCCTACCACCATCCAAAAACATGCAACTTAAGTTAATTGATTAATCTAAATTGGCAGCATAGACATGCTCCTAGTAAGAAGTTATATCTTATAAGCAATCACTATCTGTTCATTAGCTACTACAGCAGGTGAGTTCTCGAGATCTACCTGAGCTCAAACTCCCCTCTCGCCTTGCAAATGAGAGGGAGCCCAGGGCTCGAGGATCTTATGAGCTGAGGGCTCTCTCCCGGTACAGCATGTCAAACAAGCTTTATAATCAATCATTAGCTAAGTGTGAACTCTTGAATGCATAATAGGGGCTCTTTAAACGAATGTCTAGAGTATTCAAATGTTTCTGTTGGTGCAGACAGCAATTTGTTTGTCGCTGGAATCTTGTCACGTTGATACGACACAGTGTTACGATAAACATCATTAAAATAATGCTTATATATATTTAAAATTCTTTCATGCGACTGCTGAAAATGGCATTGGCATTGTCAGCAAAACAACATCAGTCAAGCTTTGACCTGTTGAAGCATTTTCAGCATTTTTTTTTTCATTGGGAGCACACTTAATAATACTTTCCAGTAGTAAATGATAGTTTCAAAGCATAGTGTGACCGACAGACTTGGCCAATAGCAAGTCACAGCATGAAAATTTTACTAAACTATACAAACAACTGTCTCTATATCACCTCCACAAATGGCTGCCTCTCTTACGGGTTGCACCGGGGCGGGCAGCCACAAAGATCTTCCTGTTTAAGCGGCTTTGGCTGCTTAACAGTAGCTGGTCTATGGCCAGTCCAACTGCTTCCTTTGCTTTACACACACACACACACACACACACACACACACACACACACACACACACACACACACACACACACACACACACACACACACACACACACACACACACACGCAGATCCGTAAAAGCTTACGCCAGAACTAATCAAAATTCAGCCGAGGATCCTGATGGTCAAAGGTTGTGTTTTTTAGCTCCTCTGGACACACGTTGTAACACACCCGGCTGCCTTAAAATATACCTCGAACAACAAAATAGTCTGGACAGCAGTTTTAAGAGGTTGAATACACTGGCCATCGTGAGTTATGACGGCTCCTATTTCGCATTCTATAAATACTGATTGTCCATGCTGTAAGAGAACTGGCTGTTTGACATTTCCCATGACCCCAGCCCAAAGGAAAGGTGCTTGTCTACTTGTAATTATGCAATAAAAAGATTAACCGACACAGATATGATTTATTCATTCATTCATTTTCCTTTGACTTGGTCTCTTTTTCAAAGATCGCCACAGCGGAATGAACCGCCAACTATTCCAGCATGTGTTTTACGCAGCGGATGCCCTTTCAGCTGCAACTCAGTATTAGGAAACACACATACACACTCATTTAAATGCACACTCATACACTACAGCCAATTTAGTTTATTCAATTCACCTATAGTTCGTGTCTTTAGACCAGGGGTGCTCAACCCTTTTCCTGGCGATCGACCCTCCTGCAGTTTTCAGTCGCAGACCTTATCAAATACACCTGCCTGTAATTATCAAGTGCCCCTTACGTTTTAAATAATTGGTTCAGGTGTGTTTGATCAGGGTTGGAGCTGAAATCAGCTGGAAGGTCGATCGCCAGGAACAGGGTTGAGCACCCCTGCTTTAGACTATGGGGAAACCAGAGCACTCGAATCAGCGATTTTCTTGCTGTGAGCCGACAATGCTAACCACTGAGCTACCGTGCCACCTGACACATATATGATAACTAACACAATTAGTTTTAATATGACTTTTACTTATGAACACACTGATTGCAGTCATTGTAGATTTTCCTAAAGTAAGTAATGATGCGCAGAAAAAACAACATTGGATTGCAACAGCACACCGAAATAAATTAAAGGGTTAGTTCACCCAAATATGAAAATTCTGTTGTTATTATTATCTATTAATTTTTTATCCTTATAATGTTCCAAACCCCTAAGACATTTGTTTATCTTCAGAACACAAATTTAGATATTTTCGAGGAAATCCGAGAGTTCCCTCATCCTCTAAATACAGCAAGGGTCCCGAGATGTACAAAGTCCAGAAAGTGATCCAAAAACATTGTCAAAACATTTCATGTAACTTCAACTTTAATCAAACGAAGCTCCAAAAACATTTTTTGTTTTCTTCCAGACCATTGTTTGCTAAAAAAAATGTAAAAACAACTGTCAATGTCTTCGGTATTAGATTTAGGTGCACATTTACTATGAATAACATGACACTTTTCATTTTGTGTTGTCGACTCTAATCCCAATACATACTGTATTACACAATATGTAATATGTTGTAATGCAGCTCCAAATCTTTTTAGTAATAGCCCCTATTTTACATTCATGATCCTTAACAACCCATTTAATAAGAACTTGGAGACAATAATTTAATTATCAGTGCTTAGGTTTTTATAAATGGCAACAACAAAATTAATATTAACATAGTACCCCTGGCCACATTTTAAGTTGGTTGATTGACTTACACAAAGTTATCTACTAAGGTATAGACTTTTTTTCTTATCGCAAAATTTCCTATTATACTTTGCGTATATGCGCAAGGAGGATGCTAAGAACTTCCGGTCGGCAGCTGATGCGTATAAACAGTCACATTTGGACAGCTTTGAAATGATAAGCTGTGTCTCAAATGGTACACTATGCACCCATGCACTATGTTCTTATGCACTTAAACACTCAACAGCATAGTATATGTATGTAGTGTTGTCCCAAATGGAACACTAATGTTTTTTTACTAAGCGGAAATTTAACCCGTTTCCCAGATGACGCTTGACGGTTGCCAAATCAGTGAAATAAATGAACAAAGTACCAAATAACACCTACCGTGAGTATTACCGCATTCTCCATCGGGAGGCGCTCTAGTCACTCTCATAGGAAAATTTCGCTTTTACAATCCAAAATAAATAAAATTATTCAACATGTGCGCCCGAAAGCTCCGCCCGTTCTGCTACGTGAGCAAAGTTGCGACCGTTGAGTGCGTGAAGTGTCCATCATTACACTTTATTTTACCGGTCGAATGAGTGCATCATCCGGGTAATATAAGTGCACTTATTATTTTTAGTGTTGTCAGTGTAAACGCACTTCTTACACTATTTATACTACAAAATGGCGTAGAATAGTGCATACGTATGCGGTTTGGCATGCACCTATAGTTTTCATCTATTTTACTTGCTTTTAACGTCTTTGAACTAATACTGTTGTCAATCAGCGCCACCTCCTGGACTGGTTATTTAAAAAATGCGATCTAATGGGATGGAAAACAACTGCTGCGAGGCATTTTTCCCTCGTTGTCAGACGGTCAAGTCGTCAGATCCTATGCCATTTAAATGAAGCCTCGTCATCACTAAAGTGAACATTTTCTTTTTCTTTCAAACATAATTAACCCAAACAAATGTAATTCACCAAAATGTTTGACACACACACACACACACACACACATACTTAGCCTACTGTACTGTCCCACTAACACATTCATTGTATAAGTGTCACAAAGTGAAATAAAGTGGCATTTTGAAATGACATAAAAACACATACCATGGTAAAAACTACACAACACAAACTAACTAAAAGAAAAACATAAACAGCTCCAGATTAGAATCAACAAGCCAATCAGCCGGCATAGTGTCATTAACATTAGGGTGGTCAAAATGAATTGTTTCTTCAGTGCACCGCGATGCAGACGCAGACAATTCGGTATTGGTTCAGTAATAATCATAACCAGTTATTATGTACTGACGTCATTTATCTCATGTGCACTATGTTGCGGTAGCTTACGATGGCGAGGGAGGTGAGCGCGAACATTTAAAACGCTCTAAAAATGCAAAAAATGCAGTTTGCTGGACAGTCTTTCACCGACACTTACAACAGAAACCCCTATTTCACTGCAATTGAGAGAATGAAAGTAAACTTAATTTCTCTCTTTCTCTTACTGTAGCCCATTTGACCTGCTGGACGTCACTTTTCCTCTCCTCTTGTTACAGCAATACTTCTGGATACAGACACGGGCGCATGCTGCAGTTTATAGTGTCACTCATCTGTGAAGAGTGCCAGCACCAATCGCAGCCCTTTCTGTTGAGCGCGTAACCAAGACAAGGCTCAGAGAGCGATTGGGATATTTATATTTGTTTATTTGCTATAAATGCTCGTGTTTTTTAAAGGTACAGTTTATACATCTTACGGTTTGTATTAAATGACAAAATTGTATTACAAATACTGTAGTATATAAATATATTTATACAAATAAAACTGTATATGGAAAGATTCGTCAATGCACCGTGATGCACCGAGATATCGAATTGAACCAAACTGATGGCATGATAATCGTAGCTGAACCGAACCGTGAGACCAGTGTAGGTTCACATTTATTGGTAATTTTTGGATATTGCATGGCATACAAACCTGTTAGTTTCATGCCAGTAATGTGGTTTGCTCTTTATAATGCAGTAAGGTATTGTTTGTGTGTGTGTGTCTGCATTGAAGAGCCGCGGAGTACATTATAACAGCTGACAGGTCGGGAACACTGACGCTATATTTCAGCTTCTGATATGACGACAGACACTCATTTGGGAGAACGTTTTTCTCTCGCAATTGAACCGCATCTAAAAGAAGCATAACAGCTTTAACACACGGCTTTCTTTCAAAACTAAAGTTTTGCATCCCAAAAACACTCTGTAAGCCATTGAAAGCAGTATTGACATCCAGTTAGGAAGCGCTGCTCTGGCTGATGACAATTATTAGCGGAAGTTCTAAGCTGGTTAAAGCGCTGGTCACTATAGCGCCCCTCATATAGCAACGTAGAAAAAGGTCTACACTATGTTCAAATAAAGCTAACAGCATCATTTTTATGTATTTATTTTTAATATTTGCAATAGTGTCTGAACAAAAATGCAGACGATCTGAATGAAAATCTAATTCCACTTTCTGACAGCTAATAATCCACTGGAGGTGCATACAGAAATGCAAAAATGCTGGAGGAAATGTGCTTAATGTCGGGAAGAAATTACACTGATTGTTCAAGTAGCTGTTATGAAATATGCTCTTAATTATTATAAAAAATATACATTTAAGTTTCAGTCATTTATTTTATCAGCAACTGTTTTTTGTTACATTTGTATTTGTGAACATCAAGCTAAAGTGACCCCTCATGAATCTTTGGTGACCCCTAGTGGGACTGACTCCTTTGGTGATCTGATGCGGGAGAGATATAAATGAACAGAATTGTATTTATTCATTCATTTTCCTTCGGCTTAGTCCCTTTATTCATCGTTTTACACAACGCATGCCCTTCCAGCTGCAACCCAGTACTGAGAAACATCCATACACTCTTGCATTCACACACGCACTCTTACACAATAGACAATTTAGTTGATTCAATTCACCTATAGCGCATGTGTTTGGACTGTGGGGGAAACCGGAGCACCCGGATAAAACTCATGCCAACACGGGGAGAACATGCAAACTCCACACAGAAATGACAACTGAGCCAGCCGGGACTTGAACCAGCAACCTTCTTGCTGTGCATTGACAGTATCCACTTAGCCACCATGCTGCCCAGAATTGTATTAATGTTTTTGTTAAGTTTTGGCACACAAACGTGTTTTTGGTGCTTCATATGATTACAGTAAATTCACATGGAGTTTTTTTACATTGTTTTTGGTTCTTTTTCTGGACTTTGAGCATATCACAACCCTTGCTGTCTATGGAGAATGAGCATATCACAACCCTTGCTGTCTATGGAGAAAGAGAATGCAAGTGTCACAGGGGATTGGAACAACTTTAGAGCGAGTAATAAATTACATTCTTTTCATTTATGGGAGAACTATCCCTTTAAGTTTTTCAACTATTCTTTATTATTGAAAACAGTAAAGCCTGGTTTATACTTCTGCATCAAGTGATCGCCGTAACCCACGGCATATGCCTCGTGCATAGCTGTGCATTTATACTTCTGCGCGCTGTTTCTGTTTTTTCTGCAATACACTTCCGAAACGCTAGCTGGCAGTAGGTCTTTATGTTTCTCTGTGTCGAGTTTCTTCGCTGGTGTTCTGTTTTTGCTGAACACTTCCTTAATGTACAAGTGGCTCAATATCACTCATTTTGAGGCGGGAACCGGCAGAGGTGCAACAACTTTAATCATAAGGTAAACACAAAACAACAGTCTCCATCCGGAGCTCCTTCACGGGACTCCACACTTGTAAACGCACACCGCATCACGCTCGCACGGCTCTCACCTTCGGCCACACTCGTCAGCGCTACCAAGCCGACCAATCACAGAGCTTGCGCTACGCGTACGCGTTACATTTTTTGAGAGGTGCGCGTCAATGTTGCTGACAGTTACGGCGAGTGGCTATGCATCCACGTGTAGGCTGCGCCGTAGCATACACGTGCGCTTGACGCAGACGTATAAATCGGCCTTAATACGCTGAAGTAATTTGTTACATGGGGTAGCATGGTGGCGCAGTGGGTAGCACAATCGCCTCACAGCAAGAAGGCCAATGGTTTGAGTTTCGAGTTCGCTGGTGTGGAGTTTTCATGTTCTCCTTGTGTTCGCATGGGTTTCCTCCGTGTGCTCCGGTTTCCAAGTCCACAAATATGTGGTATAGGTGAACTGGGTAAGCTAAAATTGTCCATAGTGTATGTGTGTGAATGAGTGTGTGTGGATGTTTCCCAGTTATGGTTTGCGGCTGGAAGGGCATCCGCTGTGTAAAACATATGCTGGGTAAGTTGGCGGTACATTCCGCTGTGGCGACCACAGAGTAATAAAGGGACTAAGCTGAAAAGAAGATGAATGAATAAATGAGTTACATTTTTCACTTATTACAGTGCAGATAAACCGAAAAAAAGTGAAACAAACAAATAAATATGCAGTATAATTCAATAATTTAATAAATATACAGTTAAAGTCAAAATTACCCACACTCCTGTGATTTTTTTTTGTCAAATATTTCCCAAATGATGTTTAACAGAGCTAGGAAATTTTCACCATATTTCATATAATATTTTTTCTTCTGGAGAAAGTCTTATTTGTTTTATTTCGGCTAGAATAAAAGCTGTTTTTAATTTTTTTAAAAGCATTTTAAGGTCAATATTATTAGCTCCCTTAAGCAATATTTTTTTCAGATAGTCTACAGAACAAACCATCGTTATACAATGACCTGCATTATTACCCTAACTTGCCTAATTAACCTAGTTAAGCCTTTGAATGTCACTTCAAGCTGAATACTAGTATGTTGACAAATATCTAGTCAAATATTTTGTACTGTCATCATAGCTATGCTAAAAGAAATTCATTATAAATATTATGTTTAGAAATGTGTTGACAGAAAACAGAAATTGGGGGAAAATATGAAGGGGGGTTAATAATTAAAGGGGGTAAATATTCTGACTTCAACTGTATATGTATAAAACTTATTTAATATGTGTACTGTTTCAACTTTTAGGACACCACTTCAGCAGCATTTTTCGGCAACAAGAGTTAAAAATAAGTCTGTTTCAATAACTTTCCCAGAATTTCCCAAACTGAACCACACCCTGCACACACTAATGATCTTCTCCCAGATGCTGCCCAGTCATCCCTGTGTGGCTGACCTCAAAAATCTTTGCCTGGTGACCCTCTTAGTTTTTACCACATGCCCTTCCTTTGTAATCATTTCTTTGTCACAAATCACGATCCATTCAGAGCTTTCAAATGCAGTGACTAACCACCGTGAATTCCACATCACACATGTGTGATCATGAGGAACCTACAGATTAATGTGATACTGCAAGTGGTGCACTTTTACAGAATGGTTTACGGGTGCAATAAATCACAAGACTTATGGTTCGAATCAAAGACCCTATTCGGATAGGACTATAATTCCAAATTATGTTTGAGTTACAATTCTTTTCAGCCGATGGCTGTCATTTCATTTATGGATTCAGACAAGACTAACTTTCCATGTTTATTAGGTATGTATGTGGGCATCGCACAAGACCTTATGTTCAGGATATATACACTGTAAAAAAAAATGCTGGGTTTCACACAATCATGGGACATCATGAAAGGATTAAGTTATTTAATTAGTTTTTGCTAATTTAAGTGGATTGAACATAAATTAATTAAGTTGTCCTAAAAAATAGCAATTGTGTTGATTAACCTCAGCTAAAATAAGTAGTTTGAACAAACAGCAAATGTCATATTTTTAATTTAAGCATTACAAATTTAACATAAATTATGAACAAAATTTATGAAATTTGATCAAATGTACACTGTAAAAAGTGATTAGTTACTTAAAGCGAGTAAACCAATTGAAAGCAACAAGTTGACTTCACAAAGATAATGTAAGTAAACCCATTGTAACTTGGAACTGTTACGTTGACTTAATTAATAATTATGCTAATTGTACTAGCTTTTTTTAAGTCAACTAATCCCTTTTTACAGTGTCAGACTATTTTAGCACGTCTGTTTTCAAATAATTACTGTACTTATTACAATATTACATATTTTTGTGCTTCATTAAGGGCGCTCACACTATGCTATCCGAACCGTGCCCAGGCTCATTTCCCAGATCGTTTGAGAAGTGTAAGTGCTCTGAATCAGGCTCAGGCACGGTTCATGGCCAGCCCTGGCCGGGTTGGAAGAGGTGTGCCAGAGCGCGCTTCACTTGGGCTCGAAACTGAAAGCAAGACGTGACTTTTAAGGGACTGTTTCATATGGATAAGTTAATCATTCTTACTGTTCAATGAACGCAAAATTGTTGCAGTTTATTAAAGATGCAAACCCCTCACTGCACATCAGCTGCGCCTTCAGCAAACCTCCTAATGCAGCACGAGGACTTTATGATTGTTTATAAGCGTCAAAAGTGGATGATTTGTTCTGCGAAATATTTGACTGCGTGTCACTGCATATCAGATGACTTAAACGATATAACTAAAGAAATCTCCACTGTGCTAAACGAGAGCGCTTACTGAACAGTGCATCATCGATGACGTAAGCAGGCCCAGGCCCGAATGTAATATGAGTGCGGGCCGTCAGGCGAGACGGGAGGGGGGACAAGCGTGCTTGAGCCAGGTTCAAGGCAATGGTACATAGTGTGAGTACGCCCTTAGCATGTCTGTTTTCAAATAATTACTGTACTTATTACAATATTACATATTTTGGTGCTTCATTAAGTTTATAAAATCAGGCTGGAGTCCGGAAGAGCAGATTTATTTTAGTTACTGTATGTCATTTTGCTAGATACAGAAAATCTAGAAAAAATATATACAGTATAATTAAGTTGTATTGGGAAAAAGTTAACTTGGTATTAGTTTACTTTTATTTAAAAAAGCAAGTACAATTTGCATAATTATAAAAAGTAAGTAAATTTTAAATTTTTCCAAGTTACAATGGGTTTACTTGCATTATTTTTCTGAAGTCACCTTGTTGCTATTAAGGCAATTGGTTTACTCGATTCGAACTAATCACTTTTTACAGTGTATTTTGAAAGAAAGTAGATTGACATTTAAGCACTTTGAAATCTAAAGTATAACTTCTTTAGTGTTAAACATTTTATAAAACTTATTGGAAAGAAATATAATAATATAAATTTAACAACATTAACATGTGGGCGGCACGGTGGCCTAGTGGGTAGTGCTGTTGCCACACATTTCTGTGTGGAGTATGGTGATTTTTGACAGAGCAAGGAAATTTTCAAAGTATGTCTGATAATATTTTTTCTTCTGGAGAAAGTCTTATTTGTTTTATTTCGGCTAGAATAAAAGCAGTTTTGAATTTTTTAAAAAGCAAAATTAATTAGCCTCTTTAAGCTATATATTTTTAGATAGTCTACAGAACAAACCATCGTTATACAATAACTTGCCTAATTACCCTAACCTGCCTAGTTAACCTAATTAACCAAGTTAAGCCTTTAAATGTCACTTTAAGCTGTATAGAAGTGTCTTAAAAAATATCTAGTAAAATACTGTGTTCTGTCATCATGGTAAAGATAAAATAAATCAGTTATTAGAAATGAGTTATTAAAACTATTATGTTTAGAAATGTGTTGAAAAAACATTCTCTCTGTTAAACAGAAATGGGGGGGGGGGGGGGGAAAAAACAGCGGGGCTAATAATTCAGGGGGGTTAATAATTATGATTGCAACTGTAAGTGTTTCCAAGTACTGGGTTGTGGCTGGGAGGGCATCTGCTTTGTAAAACAAATGCTGGTTGGCGGTTCATTCCGCTGTGGAAAATACAGAAGAATGAAAACCTAAATAAGGGACTAAGCCGAAGGAAAATGAATGAATGAACAAATAAATAACCCACTAGAATAAATATGTTTTAACTTATTCAGTCTTGATGTTATGTATTTAAATACAGAAAGGAAAGTTCTCTTACCTGAAAGTGACATTACAGTAGCAAGTCTAAACAATTTATGAGATTTGGCACTTCTTGTTGATTTTGTTAATTTCTTCACAGGGAATTAAATACATCTACATCCATTATTGGTGCGCAAAAAGCTGAATACAGGTGTGCTATAGATTGTACGGTAGTTCACGTTGACCAAAACACACAAGAAAATTAGCTTAGAAAAAAAATAATAATCGCAATCGTAGAAACTACATTTAGACTTGATTTGATTTCTCATAAGACCGCCAAGCTTGCAGAAAAACAGTAGGTCATTTACTCTGGAATTTCTACTAAGGTTGTATGAGAAAAAGACAGATGTTGTAAATTTAGATGGGATTCAAATCTGTAAAAATGTACGTCTGTGAAAGTCCCCTAGTATAAATACAATTTTTGTGTCAACTTTGACAAATTGATTTATTTTTCAGAAAAGCAAAAACAAAAATTTTCTCCCAATTTCTTGGTGATAAAAAACAAAAACAAATAAACAAAAAAAATGCAAACTAAATTATGGGTCAGTTGGCATTTCTATGTGGAGTTTGCATGTTCTCTCTGTGTTTGCGTGGGTTTTCTCCACATGTCCAAAGACATGCGCTATGGGTGAATTGGGTAAGCTAAACTGGTCCTGGTCCTCCAGGTTGGGGGTTTAGTGTTGGGCTAACGACCCATCTCGGAAAAATTAGATGTTACGAAACACCAACAAGGTGCGGCTAAATACAGTATTAACTTCGATATACACTGCCCTGAGAGTAAGTACTGTAAGTAAGTTGGTTTTTAGGGTATAAAAGTCTTTGCTATTAACTTACTTATAAGGTCTCTTGTCACCATTAAAAAGACCTGTAACCTTTAAGCTTAAGCAGATGTTTAATTCTTCGATCAATTACTCATTATTGTTTGCTTTTTCTTCACAAAAGAAGATATTTTGAAGTGACTTCCATAGTATTTGTTTTCCTACTATCCACTGTACAGAACAGGTGGTTTAGACCAAGTAAAAGTTAAGTAAATGATGGCAGTATTTAAAACTTTGGATGAACAATGGTAAAGAAATGGTAAAACTAGTCCCATCTGAAATTTGAGTCACAAATTGAATCCCTTTCTTTTGTTAAATCAAAAGCAACTACTAGCCAATGTAGTTTAAATATAAAATATAATTAAAGACAACTAAATTGTTGACATAAAACAAAATCAAATAAACACACGAGCAAAACACAACTAGGGAAAAATATGAATAAACAGTGATTTTCAGGTGCAACAAATGCATTATCCAGCATTGTTATAGAAGCACACCACTAGATATATTCCAAGGACAACTCTGTTCAATGCATTTACTGGTGGAGTTTTGTTCAAAATAAAACTTTTTTTTGTTCTTTCTGGTATAAAAGTCTCTGCTATGGACTCACCCGTAAAGGCAGTCTCTTGTCACCTTTAAAAGACTGTACAATATAACAGGTTACAATGTAACCTTTAAGACTGAAGCAGATTTTTAATTGTTCCATCAATTACTCATTATTGTTTGCTTTTTCTTTACAAATGAAGAAATTTTGAAGTGACTTCCATAAGATTAGTTTTTCCTACTATCCACTGTAATAAATGTAATGACAGAAAGTCAAGACAACAATTATATTTATGTTGCTTTTACTTATTTTAATAAGTTAATCAGGTTTTAAAAATGTATACAATGTTGAACTTAATAGTTTTAGTCAGTTTGACTGATGTAAGTTGAGATGCCTAGAAAAGTTCTTTTGATTCAACTAAATAATTTAAAGCAGCAAAAAATTTTTTACAGTGCTTGTCAAAGGTTACAGGTTTCCAACATTCTGCAAACTATCTTCTTTTGTGTTAAAAAAATCAGAACTGGTGGTTTAGACCAAGTAAAAGTTAAGTAAATGATGGCAGTATTTAAAACTTTGGATGAACAAGGGTAAAGAAATGGTAAAACTAGTCCCATCTGAAATCTGAGTCACAAATTGAATCCCTTTCTTTTGTAAAAGCAAAAGCAACTACTAGCCAATGTAGTTTAAATATAAAATATAATTAAAGACAACTAAATCGTTGATATAAAACAAAATCAAATAAACACACAAACAAAACAAAACTAGGGAAAAATATGAATAAACAGTAAATAATCAGGTTTTAAAAATGTATACAATGTTGAACTTAATAGTTTTAGTCAGTTTGACTGATGTAAGTTGAGATGCCTAGAAAAGTTCTTTTGATTTAACGAAAAATATTTAAAGCAGCAAAAACATTTTACAGTGTTTGTCAATGGTTACAGGTTTCCAACATTCTGCAAAATATCTTCTTTTGTGTTAAAAAAAAAACAAAAACAGAACTGGTGGTTTAGACCAAGTAAAATGATGGCAGTATGTAAAATTTTGGAAGGAACAAGGGTAAAGAAATGGTAAAACAAGTACAACAGTAAAACGAGTCCCATCTGCAACAGCAATAGGACGTACTGTATATACACAATAATGTACCTATCAAATACATTTAAAAACACCTAATGTAAAGCGGGATCAAAAACTATACTGATTTGAACGCTAGTAACCTATTTGTATTTTTGTGGGTTAAAACACATGATCAATATCACAAGATCACATTAACTGTCCTGTGTACGTGGATATGGTCCTAGCAGGGAAATCCCCTGCAGCCTGGCAACGCTGTTCATCACCTGACACAGCCCATCGCCATAGTTACTGCGTGCTCGACACACTCCAAACCATAATAAGAAAGAGCAAAGCTGGACTGCAATTAAATTTTGATTTGGTATCAGGGTGAGTCAAGAGCAGACACTCACACCTGTACACAGCTTTGATCCACCTCTCCCCACACAATATCTGGCGCCCGCATTAGAATAATTTGATATAATGTAGTGTCAAGTTATTTAAATATTTAAAGGGATAGTTCACAGAAAAAGGAGAATTCTGGCACCCTTTACTTGCCCTTGTTCAAAACAAAAATGCTACTCATTGACCAACTATGGAAGTTGATGAGTCCCGACAACCAGCATTCTTCAAAATATCTTCTTTTGTGTTTAACAGAAGAAAGAAACTTAAAAAGGATTAAAAACACATGAAGAAGAGTAAATGATGAGGTAATTTTCTTTTTGGGTGAACTGTCCCTTTAAGCTTTCATATAGTGAGAATTCATTCATCTTCCTTTGGCTTAGTCCCTGATTATAAGGGGTCACCACAGCGGAATGGACCACCAACTATCCCAGCATATGTTTTATGCACCAAACGCCCTTCCAGCTGCAACCCAGTACTGGGAAATACCCATACACACTCATTCTCACACACACACACACACACACACACACACACACACACACACACACACACACACACACACACACACACACACACACACACACTGATACACTATGGACAATTTAGTTTATTCAATTCACCTAAACTGCATGTCTTTAGACTGGAAACCGGATCACACGGAAACCCACGTGAATGCGGGGAGAACATGCAAACTTCACACAGAAATGGCCCAACCTGGCCCAGCCTGGACTCAAACCAGCCACCTTCTTGCTGTGAGACGACAGTGCTGACCACTGAGCCATTGTGTCGCCCCTAGTGAGAAATTAGTACTTAAAAAAAGTGATTTGAAGTTACCAAACAGACTGATTATAATAATTAAAAAAAAGGTGTTTATACCAGCTGGGAATCCCAGACGTGCATGTTGACGTGTCTTTGACTAACTCCTCAAGCATTAGCACGACTGGAGAAAAACATCAACACTATCAGTGAGTTGTCAAGAATCAAAAGACTGACAAACAGAATTTTCCAAACCTAAATAATTGCAAAATCCTTATTACATTGTAATCTGAGCAGGGTTGAGTTTCATAAAAACAATGTTGGCCAACTATGCTCACATATACCAGCATCACTAGCATAGCTCATAATAAGAGGGAATCTATTATGAATTAAACCTTAAATAAACCAAAACAACAAAATAGTTAGCATAGCATCTTAGAGAAATTATGTTGAGGAAAATGCTGCTAAATGAATGAGTAAATGGGAACCCTGACTCATTTTAATTACGTACCCCCTATATACATTTCTGGAGAACACCAAACACATCCCAGGAGCTACGTTTTATTGCAGTTTTTGTTTTTACGAATCTCAAATTTGAGTGCCATTCATGCCTGCTGTTCTCACATAAATCCACCAGAGGCTGCTGTCGACTGACTGACTAAGCAACTGACCGAACCCCCCACCCACCTCATTCCCTAAACTCAACCGACAATGTTTTGAAAAGCAATCCAGAAAAAGAAAAGCCCTCGTGCTCAACTAAGTTCTGCATCTCAAATCCTCTGACGTACACGCGAGCTACTAAACAAACTGGTAACAGCAGAAAAACCGTCAATGTGGAAGTAAGCGGTCAGCTGGTAAACGCAAAAAGGAACGGTGTCATCCCGCCCCATAGCGTTCATTTAAAAGACCAAATGCAGCCATAAAGTACATACTTCTGGCTACATAATTCGCAATCTCGAATTAAGAAATGTATATAGGGCTAGGTATTCAGAATGAGCCTACGTTGGTAAATAGTGTACCAACTACAAACTGCATAACACGAATGTAAAATAACTAAAATTTGCAGTATTTTTCTAGTTAACAATCAAAAATGAATTGATTTATTAGCAATAGTTATTGCTATACCATAGTACTATATGAATGTGGTTCGAAATAAATGTGTGAGCATGTTTAAACACAATTTAAGGAAAATAACAGTTACTACTAGTTAACTATTTTCAGTTAAACACACAGTAATATGCATAGTATGGGAAACACATGACAGGACCAATTTTAAAAAAGGCAAACTTTAGTTCAGTTAAAGGGATAGTTCTCCCAAGAATGAAAATTACTTCATCATTTCCTCTCCCTTTTATGAGTTTCTTTGTTTAGTTCTTATTCTTAGTTTTAAGTATATATATATATATATATATATATATATATATATATATATATCCTTTATTGTGATAGGACAATGGAGATTTACAGACAGGAAAGCGTGGGAGCAGAGATAGAGGAAGTATCCACAAAGGACCTCAAGCCGGGAATCGAACTCGGATCACTGTGAGCACTTCGGTGCTATTTGTGCTGACGGTATACAATGACTTCAGTCGTAGGAAAAAAAAAATTCTATGAAAGTCAATTGGTACCATCAACTAGCATTCTTCATAATGTTCTTTCCTTTTTCTTTATTTTATTTAACAGGGGCAATATTAATTAATCAACAGTTAAAACTGTAAATAAGTTAGCCACAAGGGTACTTTTGTATCTGTTGCCCCCTGTCAGATTTTAAAATAGGCAACCTTAAGTCAAAAACACACTATTACACATACAATATTTGTAAAATTAAATATGACAAAAAAATTATAGCAATTTCATAAAAACCAAAAGAAAACAATTACACATTATTACAAACTTGCTTTACTTTTAGCCATTTCTTTAACTTATACTTATTAAAATGTTGTGGTCAACAGAAGAAACTCAGATAGATTTTGAACAAGTGAAAGTTGAATAAATAATTACAGAGATTGAATTTTTAGGTGAACTATGGCTTTAAACTCAGTACATGCACTCCAATCTGCGTCAAACAAGAAAGCTTTTCATCTTACCTTTATGATTGAAAATTCCTTCCATCTCCATACTGCTGCGGGAATGGTCAATGCAAAGCATGGCACTGGGAACGAGGCCCTCCTGGGCAGGTGAACGGTCAGTGGTGCGGACCAAACACCAGTCGGGTTTGTCCTGGGGCCTTTCTAACAGCTCCACCGTTTGACCTCGACGTACAGTCAACTCGGCTCCATTACTGGCCATGAAGTCGTGGATGACCACCGTCAACTCCGAACCACCAGACAACTGTGGAGGAAGGCGCGAACGTCAGTTTATCTATTCAACCATAAAAGACAACACTGCAAAATATGCTTTTCTTCTTTTTTAGAAAAGTTTTAGTTTCGTTTCGAGTCCAAATATCTAAAAAAAATAATATTAAATGAAGCATTTTCTAGAAAAGTTAAAAATATTGTCTTGTTTTGAGAAATAATATGTCAAAATTTAGTGAGTTTTTTTCTTAAAACAAGCTAGATAATCTTGTTTTTAAAGCAAAAACAACATACTTATTCCCATTGGCAGATTATTTAGCTTGTTTTAAGGAAAAACTCTCCATTTCTGAAAATATTTGGACTAAAAACAAAACAAAAACTCAAGAAAATCATTTCTGCAGTGAACGAAAGTGACCAAAGTGAACTAAGAAAACAAAGTCAAATTAAACGTACCCACTGATAATGTGGCATTGCCAGTGAACTCAAAAGGTGAGCAACTGACCCCGAACCTTTACACTCCATGTTCCTACAAAAAACACACCTCGTAGTACATCCTTATGCAAAAAATCATCTCGAAGAATGACGGTCTAGGTCTACAACCCCAATCTCGGAATGCCATATCCTTCAATCTGGAAGAAAAGCAGCGAATAACCTTGCTTTCCTCTTTTCTTATCGAAAACGGATTTCGTCTACAGTTCACGCTCAAGCATTCTAGTCTCCAGTGAGGTAAAGTGGCAGGCGGCTGAAGCCTTGCTGACACATCCTCGCATTGCCACGGAGATGGAATCTGTCTGAAGGAGTGACGCCTGGCAGGAAGAAGAGAGAGGAGGCAGAGACGGACACAAGGTGCCAAGATTTAAAGGAGCAGGAGGCAAATTAATGCTCATTAGAAGGGACGTGCGGGAACTCGTCCACTTCTGGGAGCCTCACCTTTTCACCTCTCTGTGAACTGAGAGCGCTCTGTGTGTGTTAAAACACGGTGAGCCTTAGCGAAAAGTCGTCAGGGTACAAGAGTGAATTTACTGATACTTTTTTAGTGTTTGTGTATGTTGCAATAAGATAAGAAAGAGGCCGATAATAAAGCCAGGGAAAAGATAAAGATGGAGAGCTTCGAATCGTCAAGTAACTTGTGTTGTTGTAGGTGGCTCGCAATACATATCGGTGACAAAAACACGCACATGTGTGAAGGCGTGTGAGAGGAGAGTTCTGACTGTGAGTGGGAAGACCAGCGTCTGTGCTGCTAAATCCAAAGCTACGAAGCAATGGAGCTAACCTACTGTATGCGGAACCCTCATTACGTCTGTTGGTAAGCAGGAATGTCAGATCTACTGGATGCCAATTTTATCTAAGGTTAAACTTTAGCTATATGTTAATAATTGAATTTATTGCATTGTACATAAAACCCTGAGTTGCAATGCTGTGTCGTGCAATACATTACATCTAATCCATGTTGTTCCAATGATGTTTTGTCTAACCACCAAAGTTTTTATTTTAGAAATAAAAAGGATAGGCTATTATAACAATGATCCCCTTAGGTGCTGAGTATGTGCTTTATTCAGTGTTAAATGTTACCAGTATGAGTTTAAATACCCTTTTACGTGACCATGACTACTAGTGATGCGTGGATGGTGGTTATATCTGTGGGCGCTGCGGATAATCCGCGGGTCAGGTGGGTTGGGTAATAAAAAACAAACAAACATTATGATTAATTGCGGGTGGGTCGCGGGTAAATGTTTAGTTATTAAAGATTTTTTGCTTTGTATTTCTTAATCACATTTAAAGCAGAAATGGAGGCAAAACTGATCCAAGAAAAAAAAAGGGAGAATTAAAAACAAAACAAAAGGAAGGAGGGAAAGAAAAGTGTCGTGTGGGAGCGTTTTAGCAAAGGTTAACGAGGTTGAATTAAGTGCTGGGTATGTAACAGGCTATGCAACGGCTTTCTATGAAAGCCATGAAAGTGTAGCTACCTGTAGCTACCTCAAATATGAAACATCATGTGTGTGCTAAATCGAAAGGCTGGTCAAGTCAAAGTCAGACACGAACTTTGAGTTCTTACATTCGTCAGGACAGCAAAAAAATATCACTGGAAGTTACATGGATGCATGTGTGGACCTGTGCTGCCTTGATATACAGTATACCCCTTCCATGTTGTCTCTGACAAGGGATGCGCAGATTAGCTCACTGAATCAGCTGTTAATACCAAACGATCCACGCTGACCTATCATCACGCTTAAAACAAAGAATTAAACTTATTAAAGTGACGATCGGGTGTGGGTCGGTTGCCGATATCTAAATCAGATAAAATTATATGTGGGTGGCAGGTGGATGATTAATATGAAGCCATGGATTCGGGTGACATTTCAGCTGATCCGCGCATTTCTAATGAGGACACTTACATGTACATCAGTAATCAAATAATTTGCCTTAATCTGAATAAGACAATAATATGTTTGAGGTGCTTACATGAGTTGCTTTTTGAATGTTCCATTCAGGACCCGTTTTACGTGTTATAGCCAAGCGGCAACCTCCTGCTTTCCCTCGGGAAGCCAATACGGAAGTAACGGAAACTGCAATTCATCGAAACTCTGCTAGTCCTGGCTACATATGGAGCAAATTTCTATTGAGCCCACTGTTAAAATGGCCAACTTTACAGCAGAAAAAAAGGTGTTTACAGCCTGGTACAAAGAACGATTTTGGTTCATATAGCTAATATTACCCTTCGTGACAACTGTGAGGGGGAGTAAATGTTTTTATAACGCATCTATTTCCTTTATATTAGGTTATATTAAATTTGCATAATTAAGGGCTTGGCCAGCTCTTGCTGGTCGCTGTCACGGCACCTCAGCTCATTAGCCGCTGATCTCGGCATATTCATAATATTTTTGTGTTGTTTTATGTGGCTTTACAGTCATTTGCCTTTTGGAATTATTTCTTACAATTATCAGATGATATGGCATGCTGCGTGCACTTAATTGTGCTCACAAACCATTCACATGGCCTCCGTTTCCCAGGTGAGTGAAATTATATACTTATACCATCTCTATAAATGAATTTTTTTTTTATTTAAGATCATTTATCATTTATAATGTTCTTTAGACCTGTAACACACTTCAGAATCTGACAGATTTATTAACTGTAGGCTCTAGAACAGTCGTCTGAAGCGTTGTCATACAGTTTTATGCCTGGATTTCATCAATAACCCTGCATTTACTAACACAGACTATATCCAAAGTGTTTGGAAATAATTCACACTTTCCTCCCGTTGAAAAATGTCATAAGTACAATGCTTAGTGGCTCAATGTGTAATACAATGAGCCACTAAGCATTGTGCTTATGACATTGCTTATGAAACAGTGTTTTTAAAAGTCTAAACACTTTATTGATATAGTGTACAACCAAGCACATGTGGTCAGAACACAAACGAGTCGCAGGTAATAAAGTATTAAGTGTTTCTCCCATAGGAAAGCTTGTCTAAGCAGCATGCCAGCATGTGTCTGTAGCTCTGCTCACGCTCCTTCTCTCTGCCTTTGTATGGTATGCCCCGGTTGGTGCGATGACATGGTAACAAAATGGCGATGGTTGGCCACGCCTACAGGTTGCTTCTTTTGGGTTTTTCATAAACCTATGGGTGACGTCACGGAAACTACGTCCATATCTTTTACAGTCTATGGCAGAGGTGGGCAAACTACGGCCCGCGGGCCAAATGCGGCCCGCTGAACACTTTCATCCGGCCCGCGAGGGACTTTTAAAAATGCTGCTTCTGAGTAATGGTTTGGTTTCAGAAGTAGTAAATTAATGATGCAATACAAGTGAAAGCGGTACAGTTAGCGCAACCAGTAGAATTAGAACACACTCTTGGATAGGGCTGTGGAATTAATCGAAATCGAATCGCAAATCGCAAGAGGCTGCGATATGGCATACATATTATTTAACTTCCCCCGCTCAGAGCAAATGCATGAGTCTGTGTGTGACGGTCATCTGTGTGTGACAGCCTTACTAGCCAATCGAATGAGCACACTTTCTTACTGCTCAATCAGAATTGCGCAACCCAGCTATGCGGAACGCCCACAATAACAAACAGAAAAGCGCGAACGGTTATACAAAGAGCGTCTTGCCAAAAATCAGGGGCGTAGATTAAGCATGGACAGAGGGGACGCGGAGGGGGACCAACAATTGATATGTCCCCATCAATAATTTAATGCCCTTAAAAAAAAATTGCGCTGTCAATATTGACCTAGACATGTTAACCTAGAAAGGCTGTGCCTTTCTTTGCTGTCATGTGAGAGGCTGTAGCTTTGTTCAGAAAAGCAGCGCCAAAACAGTACAGGTGAATTTCCTGTGCAAGAATAAGGTGTGTGAGGTGTGTGACACACACAGGTGAAGATGGCGGCAGCAAAAAGTTACATAAAGAGCTTTTTTCAACGAAAAGTGTAAATCACATAAACTCAAGTTCGCTACTGAATGAGTCCATCATGATAATGGCGTTAATGCTCATGTTTTCCCCGCTTTAACACACAGTCTGTTGTTATAGCAGGCTGATAATATTTAATAATAATTTAATAGTCAACAATAACTATTAAAGAAATCTGTTTTGTGTTAATGTGACATGATTCTGTTCGATATTACATGTTCCATGCATACTGCCACTATAAACAAAAGTTATTTTTTTGAAGGATTTGACATGTGGCCCTTTACTTGCTTTGAAAACTTGATGTGGCCCTCAGGTCTAAAAAGTTTGCCCACCACTGGTCTATGGTTGTAGCACATAGATCGATTAACGCCATTGCTTCACCACACTATCCACATTTTCTCCAGAGTTTCATGTAATTTCGGGTGTTTCATTTTTACATTTTTTTACTTTAACTGCAGTTTGGAAGTTTCACTTTCATTTATGAACATTTTATTCATGCCCCTGTGACAAACTCTGATCTACTGGATGCAAGTATGAAGTAAGAACTGCTGGAAGAGTGTTGTTTTAATAGAATTTGATACGGCACGCCAAATGGAAAGAAAAAAATAACTCCGCATTGGGTGATGCGGGTGTCTGTGGTCCTTCATTGACTCGAGTAGGTGCAGAGAAAAGTGTCAAACAGCATTGTGTGTATAGACTATCCTGTCGCAAAACGCAGCAAAAACTCCTACATGATGGTAATACTTTGATTAAGGCATTTACATGTCTATATCTGTACTACATTACAGATATAGACATGTCTGTCTATGTCTGTAATGTGACTAAAATCTGCATACTTCATGTCTTAAAGGGTCACGAAACACCAAAACACATTTTTGAGCTGTTGACAGTCATATATGTGTCCCACGCTGCTATAAACACTATTAGGACACATATATTACACTAAAAAGTGAAAATTGCTTGTTTTTGTGGTATTTTGAGCAAATTCGTTCTTCCGGTTTAAAACAAATTTTAAAGATTAGATACATGTTTGTATTCGAGAGTGGAGAGTAAATGTCTGTACCTGCGAGTACATCATGTTGTCTCTGAGTGTGCAGCATTAATTCATGAGAAAGACTTGGTTCAAACCAATCAGCGCGCTCTATTATGTATGCAGTGCAACTTTATTAATATGCATGACAGCTTCGAAGACTGTTTTTACCTGTTACAGTGTCCAGACGACAGAGAGACGCCACGTTGTGTTGCCAAAACAAGTGAAAGAACAAGAATTTAGAGACATGGGTCGTCAGTGTTGTGTTTATAAATGAGCTGCAACAAAGGTTTTGTTTTCATTTTCCCGCTATGAGAGCGCAGCTGGACTCACGTGTGGATTACAGTGCACTCGACATGTGACAGAAATGCGATTGTAAGGAACATGTTTAGTTTTTCGCATCTCAAAATGATGAAATCCAGATTTGCCACTTGTCTCCTTTTAAAAAAGACACCGTTCCAGTTTGTGTTGATCTACAGATTTGGTAAGTGTGGGTGATCAGTGCCCTTTGTTTGTTTATTCAGATGGCAAAGTTAGTTCGTATCATCAGCAGTGCTCTTTCAGTTTTAAAAGACATATTTTAGTCAAAATGATTTAGTTACTAAGTTTACAGTATGTTAATATCACTGAAATATTATAGTACAATATTATAGACTGAAAGATCCGCTGTAAATGCTGCTCTCAGAATGTAAACATGTAAACACGCAATCAAACCATTACTATCGTTTAGGATTTGCCGCATTTTGTGACAGTATAGTCTATACACACACAGCTTTCTAACGCTACCTACCGAGTGCATCTAAGTTACCGAGAAATGTGGAGAATTTTTTTGCTGGACACACTCCCTTTCCTGGGTTTTTCCAAACTAGAGGTGTGAAAACACCCTGCTGAGACAGGGGAGTTTCGTGGACCTTTAATTCGATTTCTGTTTAGTTCAATTTTGATGACTTGTAATCAATGTAATCAAAAATTGTTGTTTGCATGGTAGACTCTTAATCAGAGTATTGTTTTAATCGTATTAAAATCGGATTATTGGTGTCCATGTAAACATACTCATTTATTGCTGTACTGAAAGCGGCAGCAGATCGTTTACCTCAGATGTTAAAAATAAAATAACAAAAAATAACAAATTAAACATTAGCATTAGAATTGGAGCTCAGTGCAAAGTAAAAACTCCAGTCACTCAGAATGTACTTTTAAGAATGTTAATTAGGTTTAATATTTATTAATTCGATTATCTGTATACGTTGTGTCACGTCTGGTGCGAACAGCCAAATTGCTTGTCACTTACAAACTTACACACAGTGTAAAGGTTATTTCACACTGAATTCAAAATCTTCGTCTGTAATTCTCCCATGTTAAATTTGAAAAATTCAACAATCATATTAACACACGAACACTCAGAAACTTTCATCGGTCATAAAAAAAAAAAATAAAAATCTAATTTGGTTTTAATAATTTTTTTTTCAGCATTTCACATCCAAAAAGGATTTAAGATGTGTTTTGAGAGTTCAAAACCACTGTACAAGTGAATGGCAAAATCCAAAATGGCATCAGAGAAGCTAATACACCACTGTGGACGGATGTTACTATGAATTATTTATATTATCTATTAAAGTCTGTATAAACTGGAAGCTGTAACATTTTTTTCTTCATATTATGACGCAGTTCCTAGAGAAATGGAATATTAAATGAGAAAACAGTGGGCGTGGCTTGTTTTTCTACTGTGAGCCAGTGGCGGAGCCAGAGGGGTGTCCGGGGTGGCACTGGACACCCCTGACATCCGACTGGCTACCCCGGGTGCCACCCCAAAATTGTATTTGCTACTGGCAGTTCCTGATGCTGATTGACTTCTCATTTGTCTAAAGAAGTTTTTGAATTTTGCCATCAACGCTCAAGCTATTTTCAAATCAAAGACGAGCCGAAGACAAAAGCATGGTTTCAAATAAGACGAATAATAATAATACATCATAACATAATATTTGAAATACGCTTCATAGTTTATTATAAGGTTTGTTTGCTGAGGAATGTTTAGCCGCTGCATAAGTTAACGAGGCACCGATGACATCAGTTAACTTAATGAGAGATGTGGCAATAAAGCAGCGTTTCCATCAGGTTTCCATCCAACAAGTCAAAGAGAACAAAATCGTCACTTCCTGATTAACTGGCGCCAAATATCAACAGTAAAACGGAATTTACTGCGATAACAGAAGCTGCATCAATCTTTTCTTCATGTAATAAATGATTTGCGCCTCAGAAGACAATCCAGACATGCAGTAAACGTGCGGTGGCATTTGAAGGCGTGAGATATGCGGAGCACAGACGCTCTTGATTCTGGAGGTTATTAATAATACTAATACTGAAATGGTTCAGGTGTTTTACAATGACCAAAACAACATTTCAGATGGTTCACAATGTGCTCAGCCTGCTTATTTGTCTATTCACACACGTTTTTATCATCACATGATCTCTCATAACACAATTACATGACTTTTTTAATTCCATTGTAGTTTATGCACATCTTATAAAATAAAAAAGTTTATTCTACTCATGTTTTTTATGCGCATGTTCAAATTTTATGTGCATCTTGGCGTTTCCATCAACTTTTTTTAATGCGCATACAAACTAGGTCAGACTTCAGGTCCACCAGCAGGTCAGAGCATCTACTAGGCAATCATGTTTCAACCAATGTTAGAATTTAAGCTGAGCTTACAAATCAAATCCTGTCATTACTTATTAACTCACAACAAAGTGAGTAGATGATGAGAAAATTATTATAATTTTGTATTTTGAATTATAAGTTGGTAATTTATTAGATTTGGGTTTTCTAAACACTTTCAGTGTGTTTGTGTGTGCATTTGTATTTGAGTACAGTGTGTGTTTATGGACCCCCTGAAATAGCAGTGGCCACCCCCTGGCCACCCCCCTAAAAAAAGAATTCTAGCTCCGCCACTGCTGTGAGCTGATTGGATGTAGTAAAGTAGGAACCTCATTCAGAAAGATCGTGAAATGGGTTATGGAGAGTTATTACAACCTAACAGACGCCTCCTCTTCACAATTTATGTTTGTTGTCAAAACTGAAGGTCAGAGGAGTGTGGTTAATATGTTAGCTACGCACAATACCTCAGACAGACGTAATCTTAGAAATTTAACAAAAAAATAAACAGGAAATGCATTTTTTTATTTTAGTTTTCGATTACAATGGGCAAACTTTTTTTCTCTTAACGACATGAACAGATGAATTGTTTGCCACAAAAGCTATGCAATAGCAATGTGAGCTAACAAAGTCATATGGATAGTTTTTATTCCATTTGAACTTTAAATTACCCATTCAATTGTATTTTAACCCTAAACCCAACCCTCGCAATAACCTAACAATATAATTATTGTTGTACAGCTTCACAAAAATTATTCTATATTGTTCTGTGTATCCACAGCTATATCCCATCTAGACTTTATCCAATTGATCCGAGCAAGTTAATCCAATGAAAACATTTTTTTTTGGTAATATTCAATCAAAGTTTGTCCATTTTCTACCGTGTTTGATGGTCTTTACCTGATGATGTAAGTTTCGTAAGCCGGCTTCAGGCACAATATTCTTAACCACACCCCTCTTACTGTTAGTTTGCTATGAGATATACTCAAAGTGACAGAATGACAGCCCTCAATATTCTGTTCATTTGGAAGTACATCAGCATACTGAAATAAAAGTTGCAGCAACTTCCAGAACATATGAAGAGCCAAATTTGAATAAATCAATTTGAACTGCTAAACAATTCGTAATTTATTAAAAAAGAAATATCCCAAACAATTCTGTCCTTACATCCATGCTACATCATTTTAATTATTATTTTTTTTATTTTGTAACCAAACTGTTTTTGCTTTTTATAGAACTGAGGAGTAATTTTTTGCCACAACTGGTTGACATCATGATCACGAGTAGCTTTGAAAGTATGGACGTGGCCCTATTTAAAGAATCACACATACAAAATGAACGCCTGGAAGAAAACAGTTTTTTTTTTCTCTACATAATTTAAATCAGTTCTATTGTAGGTGTAGCCACTTTACAAAAGTACAACCTCTTGTCAGGGATAACCCTAACAGAGATGAGTGAAACCTTTTTATTTAAAAGTTTTGGCTCATGTGCACTTTAATGAATTTACAGCAGCTCGGTATTATCTCTAAAGAACGGTGTAAACTCAAGGAAGAAAAACTAGATGGTATTCTTTTATTCCTTTCTATAAAAACAAGACGTATCCATGAAAATGTTCATCAATACCAATTACGGAAGAGCTGCAAGCAGCAATATTGGGCCTAACCACATTTGGGCTTAAACATTTCTTCAGTCATAGAACCCTCAGCAATGATTTTAGGAAAAGCTGTTTAATAATTACATTTAAAAGTACTGTTAATTAGAAGATGGCACTCATATTATCATAACAAGGATTTTGTGTTAATATGCCAAATCTTAAAGGCCTGTGCACAGCGAGACGTTTTTTGCTTGCGTTTTCCATTGACGTTTAATGCCTCGTGACTAAATAAAGGGCGTCAGTGTGATCGTGCACACCAACACACAAAACGGCAGGCGCAAAAGCGAAATAAAAAAAAAAAACGCCACATGCTCGTTTTTTTGTTTTGACGCGCCGCATCAAAACCTTCTCCACCAATTAGATTGGCACTTTACAGTAAACAGCACTTGGAGGCGCTCAAGCGCAACACTGTCAATGCAAGCGCACATTGAAGAAAATGCTCAGAGGCGTGATGAACGTGGAGCTGCTTATTGCACTGGTGAACAATAATCATTTCTTCAGCGCTAGAGCTGAAGCTGCTACTTCAACCATCCGTAAGAACAAGCGTGTCAACTTTGTCTTCTTTCTCTGTGTTACAAGCGGGTGTCAGGAGCTTCAAGGAGTGATTTTGCATACTTTTCTGCTCAACGCCTGTGAAAATCGATTGGGTTTGAATTCGGAAAAACGTCTTGGAAAACGCTGACGATAAACGCAAAAGAAAAGCGTCCCGGTGTGTACGAGCCTTAAGTCTAGTTTCCTAGATAAGTGTCTTCATTGGTGCAATTATAGTGGCAAACACATTGGATTAAAGATGACCATAGCTAGTCCTGGTGAAGAATACTTAATACTATAATAATAACAATAATGAGAAATAATATAACATTTATTTTATAAATACATTACATCATATATATATATACATATATATTAAGGCTGTCAATACTAGCGCGTTAACGCACGTGATTAATTTGAAATATTTAATGGTAAAAAAAAATTTACGCATTTATCGCAGTTGCAGTTTTTTTTTCATTTCCTGTTGTGGTCGACGTGTGTTCAGGGCCGGCGCGCCCATAGAGGAAACCTACTCACTTTTATCCGCGACACCCACCCCCTCCCTCCCGGTCTTAACTTTTAACCGCAAACCGGTAAGTTTCTATTTTACTTTCGGGTTGAGGGCGACGTGATCAACTTTTTTAAAGCGTCTGCTTCACGTTGATGTGTCAGAATAATAAAGCCATACTTTAAAACGCTTAGTTTAAGCAAATTTGATTCGATCGTGCATGTTGATGATCTGAAGGGAGTGCGCTGTTCTCTCTCTCTCTCTCACTCTCTCTCTGTGTGTGTGTGTGTGTGTGTGTGTGTGTGTGTGTGTGTGTGTGTTGTCCCCGATAATGTCAATAGACTGGTCTGTCTTAGCAACTGGTTAAATCATCACCTTACAATTATAAGGTTCTGTCTGACATTTTTGTCAAAATTGAGTTATTGACATATTCTTATTAAATGACAACTTATTTACATTATGGGATGTTTTTTTTTATAAGTTGTTTACATTTTAAGACCTTTTATAAAAACAAAAACAAATGTTACACACATGCTGTTTGGTATGGAATGCAAAAACTTTGAAGCTCTATATCTCAAAATCATTCAGAACGCAGAGAGAACCTTATAATTCCAAGGTGACGAAACGTTAAGAAGGACAAAGCTAAATTGTTTCTACTTTATAATTAATGTTCTCAACTCGCAATATAACTTTACACTGAATACAGTTGTTTGTATTCAATACTTTATTATTATAATTTTTCAATTTCTATATTTCCAATGCCTGTATTTAGGATTTTTTTTTCGTGATTAATCATGATTAATCACACAAAAAAAGTGTGATTAATTAGTTAATTTTTTTAATCAATTGACAGCCCTAATATATATATATATATATATATATATATATATATATAT
>CAIGQZ010002445.1:10869034-10889580 GCA_903798205.1 Danio tinwini
CTGTTGCCTTAAAAACAGCAGGACTTTTGGTGCATGATCATCGCTTTTTGTCCAGTCTATTTTTAAGGCAACAGATCGCACCAGTTGCGTTTCCTCTAGGCACTGTTGCTTCACGCAAGTAAACGGGAGCGTGCATGCTTTTTGACAGTCGCGGACATCATGGATCAACCTCTGGTTTGGTATTCACCTGCTTTTTTTTGCTCGTGCGAACACAGGTATTTTTGTCAGTCTTGCTGCTTTTGGATTCTAAAATCACATTTGCACCAATATTGGTCGAACTCTGCTTTTCAGAAAACTACAGTTTAAAATTGATCTTTTAAAAAAAAATCTTCTCCCGTGTTGGCGTGGGTTTCCTCCGGGTGCTACGGTTTCCCCCACAGTCCAAAGACATGCGCTATAAGTGAATTGGGTAGGCTAAATTGTCCATAGGGTGACGCAGTGGCGGAGTAGGTAGTGTTGTCGCCTCACAGCAAGAAGGTCGCTGGTTCGAGCCTCGGCTGGGTCAGTGGATTTCCTTGGGGTGCTCCGGTTTCCCCCACAGACATGTGGTAATCATCCGCTGCATAGAACATGTGGACAAAGGAACTAAGCCGAAAAGAAAATGAATGAACGAATGAAATTGTCCGTAGTGTATGTGTGTGAATGAGTGTGTATGGATGTTTCCCAGTGATTGGTTGCAGCTGGAAGGGCATCCACTGCATAAAAACATATGCTGGATAAGTTGGCGGTTCATTCCGCTGTGGCAACCCCAGATTATTAAAGGGACTAAGCCAAAAAGAAAATGAATATTATATTATATTAAATTATATTATATTATATTATATTATATTATATTATATTATATTATATTATAGATTTTATATATAGTTTTTCATGTATATATTAAAACAGTAAACAGAAGTACACACTGCCACTGAAATTTAATTTTGACCTATAAGGGGTTCATCAGGTCAACAGGTCAGTGAACTCTGTTGTTATCATATAAACAGGTTTAAAAAGACATACTCTTTTCTGCGAGCTGATTTGCGTTTCTCCTCATTCAGTTCGTGGTTGACATCTCTGAGTTTGACCTCTGCTCCAGGAGCACTTGCTGGAATAATGTCCAGCTGCAGATCTTTACTCTGAAACCCCCCAAAAGAAACGTTTTAGTGGCTAGAAATGTTTTTTGCATGTTAACATTGTTATTGACATTACATATATTGTTCATCCACACTCCGGCCATGCAGGCCTTATCAACACACCCACCCTCACAGTCCTTCTCACCGCTTTGTTGGAGTCAGTGGACAGGCCGAGCGCTTTCTCCAGGCAGGAACGGTACTTGTCCATGCGGAGGGAAAAGTCACGGTAGCGTTTGTCCACGGAGGCGACCCATTTCTGAATCTCGCCGGCATGGGCGTGGCCCTTCTCACAAAAACCATCAGCCAGCTGGATCAACAACTTCACCCGCTCTTTGGTTTGCTATGGAGAGAGAGAGAGAGAGAGAGAGAGAGAGAGAGAGAGAGAGAGAGAAAGAGAGAGAGAGACTGATTCAGAGACACGTGTATAAGTGTAAACATCACCAGGGAACTGTATTATGATTTTCAGTGATGGCTAGCGAGTTAATAAAGCTGTGACATGCTTTGAATTACTGTTGTAGAATAATGTTAGACATGAAGAATTAAAGGAACAGTTCACCAAAATTAAAAAAGTCATCCTCATATGTTGTGATATCAATAAAAAAGCAAAGAACAATGAAGATAATGAAGAACAAAAGAACTACAACAAAAAACAATAACAAACAAACGAAATGCAATCTTCTTTGTGACCTTCTACCTTTGTTATTTCATTGAATGAACCACATTCATGAGGGAAAGAGTGAAATTTGTACTAAAACTCATACATTACTTTATGTAACACAAAAACATTAATTGCGCAGTATGTAGTAACCACACCCAGTGGTTGAACTAGGTATTGCACACCTGGTTACAAACACGCGCAAGTTGCCAGACTGATGACACCAACAGCAGTTTGTCTGACTGTCAAACCAAAAGGCTGATTTAAAGCTGATTTATATTGTGTTCTAAATAAAAGCAACGGCACATGATTTTAGAAGGAATATTTTCCATATTAAAAGAAGATTTAGTTCTAACCAACACCTGAATTATATTTTAGAAATGGCTTCTATTTCTTTCAGCTGAATACCTGTACACCTTGTGTGCTTTATTCAGTATTGAACACTAATAATGTGAGTTTAAATGCCATTTCACATGACATTTACTGTCATACTACTGAAAGCAGCAACAGATAGTTCACCCTTAGATCTTGAAAATAAAATAAACCATTTAAAATTGAACTTTAAAACTGTGACTCGGTGTAAGCCAACCCATATCAATGATTCAGCATGTACATTTAATAATGTTAAAGAGGTTTAACATGTATTAATTAGATTATAAACCTTACCATTTCGTTGGAGTGCAGTAAGTGCACTATTCTGTGCTTCTGAATGAGTTTCGTCTGGTGCAAACAGCCAAATTGCTTAGCACTGCAAATCTTGGCACATAGCGTGTTGTTAGGACACAGAGTTACAATGTAATCTGCTTACCTAATTTCTACGCTGGTAAAATTTATATAATTGCTAATTAATAACCACCTCATGTGGAACTCTGAATCTACGTCTGATTTCGGAGGCTGCCGCTGTCTACCAGAGGTCGCGTTTTGGTCATGGGCGTTTTCCACCAAGGCCACTGGGGTTGCTGAAATATACTTGGCTAAACTGCCACGTAACTACGTTCTATCACGTAACGCACATTTTCAAAGCTGAATATCGAACTTTAGCATTGTTTTTTAGATAAACAAGAATGTTCACTTAGCATGTTTCTTAAATCTCTGCAAACATATTATGGTATTGTTATGTTTTAGAGGAGTCCAAAACTTACATCCAGCACCTTTAACTTAGTAAAGTATAAGTCAATCAATCAATCAATCAATCAATCAATCAATCAATCAATCAATCAATCAATCAATCAATCAATCAATCAATCAATCAATCAATCAATCAATTAAATATACAAATATTAGTTACAAATATACAACAATCTATGCGTGACTTTAAAAAATTGTGGGATGGTATGAATACAAGTACTAAAAGAATCTTTCTGCAAGTAGAAGGTCATTCAGCTACTTCTAGCTTACTGTTTTTTTTAAATACTATGAATTCAGACAGACTATATAGATAACCTTAGTCTATAGATTATATAGACTTGATAACCTCACACCATATTATGCAAAACTTTACGGATTTTAGACATTACTATTTCTTTTCGGTTGTAATTGAACACTGCAAGGGTAAGTAAATGATGGAAATACAGTGCGCCTAGGCATAAAAAATAAATAAATAAAGCAAAATGACCCAGTACTCAGACTTCCTTGGCTGACAAACCTTGGCTGTAATCTGGAATTCCTCATGTTCTTTTAGCAGTTCCTGTGTGTGGTGTATAGTAGAGCCCGTGGAGGTGTGTGTGGACAGGTAAAACTCTCCTGTGTCATGGATCCACTCCAAAGCCTGCAGAAACAAAAAAAGTGACACGTCAAAATATGAATATGAACATGCGAGTTTAGGTTTTCTAGTATCGTTTTACAACTGAAAAGAATAGCACTTAAGGGACCAAACAATGGGTCTCATTCACAAACCAAATTAGTGTGTGAAATGTGCGTATGGACATTTTCGCGAATAAATCATGATTCATCATACTAAAGTTGATTCAACATTCAAAATTCATGAACAACTTATATCACACATAAAGTACGAAAGAGGCCTTACAAACGTGTTAAATAGCGTGCAAAAGTAACTCTGATATTGATTCAGGGTTTCGAAAAGTTTTGATTCTGCATTTTTGGCAGAAGCCCTTTCAGAAACAATCGTTTTTTCTTGTATACAAAGCCACGTTGGTCTTTCAGAAAGAAGTAAAGGTTGATATCTGTCTGGATAAAGAGGCTGCGCAGAAAATTCTAATTTAAATTTGTTGACAGATTGTTTGAGATACCTGTGGTAATTGAGTTATTTGTCGGTCCGACAATATTTAATTGGATGAAAATTTTTTTGTTTTATGCCTTATCCAGAATTTATATATAATACATATGAATACATTTAGATAATTTACTTTAGTCTTTTCTATAGGAATGTAAAGAGTCTTTCAACCAGCACAACAAAAAAAGTTTCTGAAGACAATCACCAACTGCACCTTTAAATTAGTCAGGCCCTCTTGTAGTCTAGGGGGTTCAGGTGGTTTGAAAGACCAAAAGTTGGATTTGTATTATTATTATTATTATTATTATTATTATTATTATTATTATTATTATTATTATTATTGTTGTTGAATGTTTGAATTTTGAAAGTTGGCCAAATTCTCCCTGAGGAAAGATAAACGTACTGGCCAGTTAGTTATTATAGGCTTCAGTTTTTCATTTAAAACTAATTTTAAATTTCAATTTTAACAGATTTCTAAAAAAAAAAAAAATCATGATAGATGATAATTATTTGTATTTTAAAAATAAGTATATTTTCATATTTCTTTATTCAAAATTTTCATTATGTATAAAACTGTAATATAAACCTTCCAGTTTAAATGCACGTTTGTAAATAAACACTTAAAATAGTAAAATAGTATGGTAAGCAATTTGACAAAATGCTAAATATTTTTGGTACATCAAAAAGTGTGGTTTAGTATGGAGCTAAACATATGCCACAACCATCTGAACTTGAATTGTGTTAACATTTATTTTTTACCTATTTCCAGACCCCCCCAAATTCGTCTATAACTATAAATCAAGCAGAGGCGAGTGATTCTTAATTTGACTTTTCGGTGATTGTCTACTCTTCCCTGTTGATCACCCCTGACCTACTTTCTGCTGAATCTGAATTTCACAATCTGAATTTCTGGTTTTGAATTTTAGAATATTGAATTTGATGTTCTGAATTTCTTCATCTTGAAAACTTGAAACTGTATTTTTACAAACTGGATATCTGCAGTCTGTGAATTCAGAACACAAAAAAACAGAAGTTTGAAAAATACGTCTATAAAAAATTCAGCCTTGAAAAATTCAATTTCAGATGTTCAATATTCAAGTTATAAAATTCTAATTCAAATTAAGAAATTCTAATTTAAATTAAGAAATTCAAATTCAAATAAAGAAATTCAAATTCAAATAAAGAAATTCAAAATCAAAAAAAAAAATTCTTATTCAAATAAAAAATTATAATATTCAAATTAAGAAATTCATATTCAAATTAAGAAATTCAAATTCCATTTTTTGAGCATATAAAAATTCTGATTTATTAAATTACAATTGTCAATAATTCAAATTAACACAATTCAAATTCAGATTGTTTTGGCATATTTTTAGCTCCATAGTAGTGATAACCATCTGACAAGCTAATCCAGCAAAAATATTGTTCTTAATATGTCACAAAAATGTTATATTTATACCTCATAATTTTAAAAAAATCAGGCAAATAACTGCAAAAAAGGTTCAGTTTTTAAAAAAAAAACACTCATGTCAATAAAAGCTGACTACGAGACTGATAGTTTAATGTTAAAATAATGTTTATTAACTGATAAAGAAAGAGAGAGTTTAATAAAGCCTTTTTTTGTAGTATTCTAATTTTCTAAGATATTGAATTTGGGTTTTCAATAGTTGTCATCAAAATTAAAACAAACAAACACTTGAAATATATCAGTCTGTGTGGAGTGAGTGTATAGATTATACAAGTTTCACTTCTTGAACGGAATTAGTGAAATAAATCAAATTCTTATAGATATTCTAATTATATGTCCAGCATGTTTAGGGTCAGTTGCATGTATTTATGCATAATTAATTGTGATTACTATAGTAACTACATAGAACATGTAACAAGGACACCTTAAAATAAAGTGTTACCTGTTTTCTTTTTCTTTTTTTGCTAATAGACACTTTACAGAAATACGGCAGTGTGTAGATAGGCATGTGTACATGTTATACTCTCGTGCTTCCACGAGAGGGAGCGAGATGTTTAAAAGTACTCCAGCACATTTCCAAACACACTCATATTATTTTCATAACATTATTTCAGTCAAATTATTAAATGATTTCAGAACAAATCTATTTGTTGTTGCATTATATGCTAGTTAGTCAGTAATTTTGACTGACACAGTTTTTCTGGTTGGGCACTGTGTGGTCAAACTCGAGTCCTTACTGTCAATTACTAAGTATTTAAAAAGAGGAACTCTAATCCTGTAGTAGATGTCCTGAAACCATATACTGTAATTATGCAGCATGACACAATTTGTTCTTTAAAAGTACGCATTAAAAAACCCTTTTTGTTTGTTTAGGCACCGTAATACGGTAAAACTATTATATTTAAGTGTGCTAGAAAGAGCTAAAAAGGGTATACTTTTTATTTGGAGGATGTGTTACATGACAACTGAACTTCTGTCGAGTTTATATAGAAGTCAAGTAAAACCACTGAATGCCTGACTGGACATGCTTCTGTTATTTGAGCGTCCAGAAATACTTGTTGTGGTGTGTGGGCACGTATGACATAAAATTATTTGATCTATAGATGGTAGGTTTTAATGAACGCATTTCTGTCTGTGAAAATGTATGTTTAGAGGAAGTTTGAAGCGTTTCTGTTTTGATTTATAATCTTTTAAAAGCTTTATATATACATCAGAATGGAGAAGAAAGGTGATTTAAGTGACTTTGAACGTGGCATGGTTGTTGGTGCCAGACGGGCTGGTCTGAGTATTTCAGAAACTGCTGATCTACTGGGATTTTCATGCACAACCATCTCCAGGGATTACAGAGAATGGTTTGAAAAATGCAAATATCCAGTGAGCGGCAGTTCTGTGGGTGCAAATGCCTTGTTGATGCCAAAGGTCAGAGGAGAATGGCTAGACTGGTTTAAGCTGATAGAAAGGCAGCAGCAACTCAAATAACCACTCGTTACAACCGAGGTATGCAGAAGACCATCTCTGAATGCACAACACGTCCAACCTTGAGGCAGATAGGCTACAGCAGCAGAAGACCACACCAGGTGCTGTACTCAAACAGCACCCACAGTCACCAGATCTCAATCCAATAGAGCACCTTTGGGATGTGGTGGAACGAGAGATTTACATCATGGATGTGCAGCTGACAAATCTGCAGCAACTGTGTGATGCTATCATGTCAATATGGACCAAAATCTCTGAGGAATGTTTTCAGTACCTTGTTGAATCTATGCCACTAAGGATTAAGGCAGTTCTGAAGGCAAAAGGGGGTCCAACCCAATTCAAGTAAGGTGTACCTAATAAAGTGGCAAGTGAGTGTACTCTATATATAAAAACTGGATCCCTAACAAAAAAGAAACTTAAAGTCAGGAACCGAAAAAAAGTACACTCAAATTAATATGTTGTGGAAAAAAAGTAAATACAATTTTAATAAACAGGAAAAATCTAAAGAAAAATAATAAAAAAAAGATTTGTTTTTTGCAATAACTCAATTGAAATGAAATGCATTATCTTTCTATTCTTAAAGATGTTACGTGACCAAAACTCTTATTTTAATGAATATAACTGTTTAAAACAACTGTTTCATTTAAAAGCACCACAATATATTGACTATATTCACTGAGAAATGTAAAAAATATTCACTTTTAAAAGTGCGTGTACTCATTTATATAAAAGCATTTTAAAATCACAAGCTCCACTTGCTAATTTAGTGAAAATGTTACAATCACGGTGCTTAGTTTTGAGATGTTTAATTGAAACATCACTAAGATTTTGATAGATTAATATCTAATACAACACATGGGGCCTAAAAAAGTATACATTTACACTACATGCTTAAGAATTATATTCACGATTTCACTGTAAGGACGCAACTTTAACACTTATGATATACAGTGTGTGTCTGAATTTCCATCAGTTGAATTTAGCATCTGTCATTGTATAAATGTACTGTATATGCTAACGTGCATTCTTGTAAAGATCTGTGTGTTTTTTTCATACTGCAATAAATCACAATTAGGTTTGTCATTAAAACAAGCCAAATAATCTACCAAGACCAAGACTTTTATCCAAGTTTTAGGAACATCAAATAATAACTTGACCTCTAGTTGATCATTTGGTATCAGAAGTGGCTTAAATGCCTCTAGATTACACTTATTTTACAGAAAAAAAAGAAAAGATCATGTCTTGATTTTTCATTATTTCATTAGGACATTAAGGTCTGACTTTCCTTAGACAAAAGTCTTGTCACTTAACAGAAATAATGTACAGTATAGAGTATGAAGTCATAGTGCAGTGGAAAAAAGAATTAATATTGTGTATGACTCCCATGAGCTTAGAGGACTGCATCCATACATCAATGACTCAAATAACTTATTAATAAAGTCATCTGGGATGGAAAAGAAAGCGCTCTTGTAGGACTCCCAGAGTTCATCAAGATTCTTTGGACTCATCTTCAATGCCTCTTCCGTCTTACCTCAGACATGCTCAATAATGTTCATGTCTGGTGACTGGCTTGGCCAATCCTGGAGCACCTTAAACTTCTTTGCTTTCAGGAACTTTGGTGTGGAGGCTGAAGTATGACGAGGAGTGAAGAATTTGTACTTTCCTGTGTTTGTATTGTAATGGGCCGCACAAATGTCTTGATACCTCAGGCTGTTGATGTTGCCATCTCTCGCACACCCCCATACTAAATGTAACCCTAAACCATGATTTTTCCTTCATTAAACTTGACTGATTTCTGTGAGAATATTGGGTCCATGTAGGTTCCAATAGGTCTTCTGCAGTATTTGGGATGATTGGGATGCAGTTCAACAGATGATTCATTGGAAAAATCTACCTTCTGACACTTTAAGTTATTATTTGTTGCTCTTACAATAGGGATCATCGACAAGACTTTCGTCAGGTAGTGTATTCTTATTTCAAAGCATTATTTAGCTTACCCCATTGGCAGATTATTTAGCTTGTTTTACAAAAAAAACTCACTTTATTTTGACATAACATTTCTGAATACATTTTTTTTTACTTATCTCAAAAATGGTTCTTGATTTAAGTATTTTTAGACATTAGGCCATGAAACAAGACAAAACTCTAAGTAAAAAAAGCATTTTTGTAGTGCACTTGAATAAAATGAACTATAGTCTGTTGACTGCTCCACTTCTGTTACTAGCTCAGATCTGGAGCGGTACTAACCTGTTTGGCACTGCGCTCAAACACCACATACTGCTGACACTGGTCAAGCCTTCTCTTCCTCATGGTCCAGAAGTGCAGAACCCGGTTCTCTCGCTGAAGCAGCTCATTCAGGATGTCTGAAGGACACACGGATGTGTTTAAAAATATGTAGAAACCAGCAAATAAAAGATTGAAAAAAGGATAATAGACTCACTCTTGACTTGTTGTTCAGGGGCTTTGACATGTGCAAGCATCCCTGGCATATTTACGCTGTTTCTGTGCAAATACTTGAGGAAGACATCGGCATTGCGTCTGGCCAGTGTGCAAGCCTGCAGAAAGAGAGAGAAATAATTAATGTTTTGAGTACACGTTAAAAAATGCTTTTCTTTGAGTTTTTGTCTTGTTTCTGGTCCAAATATCAAAATATTTTTAAATAAGGAAGCATTTTGTAGATAAGCAAAGATTGTGTCTTGTTTTCAGAAATAGTTCAGTGCATCCGGAAAGTATTCAAAGCGATTCTTTTTTTTTCCACATTTTTTTATGTTACAGCCTTACTCCAAAATAAATTAACCTCATTTATTTCCTCAACATTCTACACACAATACCCCATAATGACAATGTGAAAAAAGAGTTTTTGAAATTGTTGCAAATTGTTCCACAAGCTGCAACCTCCCATTCTCCCTAGTAAAGCTAATATGGGAATATATAAAACTGCAATTCATCAAAAGGCCACTGGGGCTGGTTCCAAAACAGAGCAATTTTTTATTGATTCTAATGTTAAAATGTCCAACTTTACAGCGAAAAAAGGGTGTTTACAAAATGGTAAAAAAAAAAAAAAAGATTTTGGTGTGCATCTAGTATTACTCTAATATATATTATGACAACTGTGAGGGAGGGTGAATTAGAACTATGTGAATTTGTCTATGGTTTTCCGCTATAAGAAGCAAAATAATCTACCAGTGCGGTAAGCAAAATAGTCAGGTCTTTCGCTTTTGAATTATTATTATTTTGCTTATGCTGCTTGGCAAATTATTTAGCTAGTTTTAAGGAAAAACTCTGGCATATTCTGATATGTCATTTCTGAAACAAGACAATATTTTTATGTGTCTAAATTATTTATTATTAGATATTTGGACTAGAAACAAGAAAAAAACTGTAACTAAGAAAATCTCATTTTGTTATGATTAGTTGCTTTGGAAGAATTAGTACCTTTAGAAAGGCCTCCTTCTGCTCCAGGTGTTTACTGATCATGGGTGTCACATGGTCAGACTCAGAGTTTGGTCCCAGTTTATCAGTTCCTCCACACCAGTCTTCCTCTCGCTTGTATTCCTGCTCTAAACTTTCCAGTACACTACACACCTGCAGAACACACACACATGTACTGGTAGGTATACATAACAAATGTAAGATCAAGTAAACCTGGATATAAAATAATTCTATGAGGTAAAATTTAAGTCACATGTTTAAAAAGAAGGGACACACATTTGTTTTGGTAAACTATTTAATTATTAAATAAAGAGGCATTGGATTAAAAAAACAAACAAAAAACAAAACAAAACTGAAGTATAAAGCAAAAGTTTCAATTAAAAAAAATATATATTGTAAGCTAGCAGCTAGCTCTTTGCAACTCTCACATGATCGCCCACTGAAGCTAAGCAGGGCTGTGTCTGGTCAGTACCTGGATGTGAGGCCACACAGGAAAGCTAGGTTGCTGCCGAAAGTGGTGTTAGTTAGACCAGCAGAGGGCGCTCAACCTGCTGTCTGTGTAGGTCCTTACACCCCATTATAGAGCTGTAATCAGGCCATAAAAGTTAGGCCCGATAGGGCCCGAGCCCGAAAGGTACATTTTGATTGACAGCTTTATAAAGCCTGAACCCGTTCATAACCCAACATTATTCAAATGTGCACATGCACACAGCTCTTTTGCCTTTTTTCAAGAATGAGTCATTTATATGTTTTAACATAATTTATGCATAACAAATGTAGGCTATGGGCCACTTAGAAGTTGGAACAAAGAAATAAAATAAGTCCTCTGTAACATCATAACATCTCAGCACTCTAAATAGGCCTAGGTACATAGACTTAGCCTTTAAATTGGCCAACACACAAATAAAAATAAGAATAATAATAATTTGTCTTAACAAATTAAATTAAAACAAATTATAAATGATGACGGGTATTTGGCAATAACGAAATTAAGAGAAAGGCTCTGTGGGATTTTTTTCACCACTTTTCTTCACAATCTGGCATTAAGGCAACGGTGAAGCTAAATATTATATGCCAACATTAGCCTACACTCTGTCTACATTATGATTTTATGGTTTAATTAATATTTATTTATTATTTAAAAACCCTTAACTCACCAAGATTAGGCTACGTGTTTTTGTGGAGGAACATTATTGAATCCACTGTAAATTGCTTTAGCGCAGTCCTGCGCTCAGGATGGTGCGTCCAGCAGCACCGAACACCCTTTTACTGCTGCTGCTGCTACAGGCTGAGATGCATACAGTAGTACTGATCTAGCTAACTTTGCAAGTTTTGGGTAGGATTGTTTGTTCATCTTCTACCAGCCAAAAACATCCATTTAATTTTCCATGACAGCAGTTTCAATGTAGTGAGTGATCTCGTCATCTTCCCTGTCAGCTTGCTGTACATACATTGCTGTTTAGCGCTCTACCATAATAGCCTACGCAGTGTATGAGTGACTGCCAAAATACCTTGGCAGCTAGAATGACCATACTTTTTGGACTGGTGGCTGGCCTGACCGCAGTCAAAATTCGCTCTTTTTCACTTCTCCATCATCATTTGTTTAAACTTTTCAGGGATGGATTTTAATGTTGTGACAAACGATTTGATTACTTTCTTGCGCTAATCAAAATGCATGACATGACTGAACCCGTCGGGTTCGGGCAAAGATCTTCAGCTCTACCCCATTATATAGATGGGGACTCTGTACTGCTCAGTAAGCTCCATCTTTCGAATGGGATGTTAAACTGAGGTCCTGACTCTCTGTGGTCATTAAAAATCACAGGATATCTTTTTTAAAAAAGTAGGGGTTTAAACCTGACATCCTGGCCAAATTTGCCCACTGGCCTCTGTCCACCATGGTCTCCTAACCATCCCCATATCATAATTGACTTCATCACTCTGTCTCCTCTCCACCAATCAACTGGTGAGCAGTATGCGGTCTGGCGCAATATGGCTACCGTCGCATCCTCCAGGTGAATGCTGCACACTGGTGGTGGATGAGGAGATTCTCCCCAAAAACGTGTAAAACGCTTTTAGTGTCCAGAAAAGCACTATATAAATGTAAGGAATTATTATTAATAATTATATAAGTATAGGAGATACTACTATAACCTATAATTATAAAATAAAAGGTTAAAATGATGACACAAAAAGTTAAAATGACTATTCAAAGATGTAAAAACCACAACAAAATGGACAAAACCATAGAAAAGTATGACATAAAAGTTTAAAAGTTATAAATATGAGACTAAATCTCTTATGAGTAAAAAAATCATTATGATATGGTCAAAATTTTGGTCAATTTTGTCAGATTGACTTTTTATATATTATCATTTTGACATTTTCTATAACAATTGTGACACAATATATCGAATAAATCCACAAGATACTGCTATAAACCATAATTTAAAAAATCTAATCAAATTATTACACAAAAAGTTAAACTGACTTTGCCATAAAGTAAAAATTACAACAAAAGTAAAAATGTGCAAAATTATGATTTAATAAGAAAAAAGTATCACAGAAAAGTCATAACTTTATAGTCATAATTATAAAAGTGAATCTGTTATGAGTCAAAAAGTCATGATTATGATTTAAATACAGAAACAATGAGATGTATGCTATGTTATTATTTTGACATTTGACCTAATAATTATGTATATATTTTAAATCCAACAACAACGTGTCAACAAGATACTGTTATAACATAATTAGGGAATAAAAAAAAAATAAACAAAATAAAAACTAATGACATAAAAAACTAAATGACTATGTCAAAGTAAAAATTGCAACATAAGTAAAAAAAAATTATATTGGTGCGATAACAAGAGTAAAGTATGACAAACAAGTGAACTCAATTTTTAATTATGAGTCTAAATTAATCTATAATGAGCCAAAAAGTCATGATTGTGAAATAAATGCCAAAACTATGAGATGCTACATCAACATTCTGGTATAATAGCTTTCTATGTTAGAATTTTATGTAATAATCTGATCATAATTTTAAGACCAAAATGTTTACAGACTGCAGTGCCAATTTTATTTGAGATTTTATCTTGAAAAGTAAATGCACAAAAAGTTCAAACATACATGTTTTTTTTACATTACGCAAGTTGCGAGGGCAAAATGAACGCTGTATGACTAAAGACTTCAATGTGTTTGCTATTTGTAGTGATAAAAAAACAAGAAGTCATACAGTTCCAGGCTCACTATGAAGGCAAGCTGACTGACCTGCTCTGACGTCTTGTAGAAAGCCACAGAGGCATTGACCAGTTTAAGGCGGTCCTCCATCTTCAGCATGAGCTGCTGCCAGTGAGATGCCACCTTCTCCGCACAGTCGCGGATCATGTCCATGTCGTAGTGATTGGCCTGTAGCAGAGCCTCTGCCTTCTGCTGGACCTGCAGTGCACTCTGATGGGTTTTCTACAAAGAGACGAAAGGAAAATGAAAGAGAAAATGAAAGAGAAAGCAAAAAAAATATGAAGAAAATACCTGGAAAAACAGATTTTTTGCTTAAAGCACCACTTTTAATAGATAGTGGAATTACTCATTTTAGTGGAAACATTTTAGTCAGTCATGAAGTCATATATAATAACATAATTATTAGTCCTCCTGCATGTAAATCTTTTACTATTTTTATAGAAGATTGGAAAAACGTTGCCTGGTCTTATGAGTCTCGATGTCTGCTGCAACATTCGGATGGTAGAGTCAGAATTTGACGTCAACAAAATGAATGCATCGACCCATCCTGCCTTGTATCAACGATTCAGGCTGGTGGTGGTGGTGTAATGGTGTGAGGGATATTTCTTGGCACACTTTAGGCCCATTAGTACCAATTGAGCATCGTGTCAACGCCACAACCTATCTGAGTATTGTTGCTGACCATGTCCATTCTTTTTATGACCACAGTTTACACATCTACTGATGGCTACTTCCAGCAGAATAATGTACCATGTCATAAAGTGTGAATCATCTCAGACTGGTTTCTTGAACACGACAATGAGTTCACTGCACTCAAATAGCCTCTACAGTCACCAGATCTCAATCCAATAGAGCACCTTTGGGATGTGGTGGAACAGGAGTTTCGCATCATGGATGTGCAGCTGACAAATCTGCAACAACTGCGTGATGCTATCATGTCAATATGGACCAAAATCTCTGAGGAATATTTTCAGTACTTTGTTGAATCTATGCCATGAAGGATTAAGGAAATTCTGGAGGCAAAAGGGGGTCCAATCCGGTACTAGTAAGGTGTACCTAATAAAATGGTCTGTAAATGTATATATAGAGAGAAGAGTGTTTCTACAGGTCATACATATATCATCATTTATTGTCGATAGTCAGTCTTTTAAAAAAGTAAGGGTCCACTAAACAACATCCCATAGAGCACATTTAGTCCAATAGTGTTGAATTATGGATGGTTATACATTTTATCACCTTAGAATGATAAGGTTCTATCTGACATTTTTGTCAAAATTGAGTTATTCACATATTCTTATTGAATGACATCTTATTTACATTATGTGATGTAATTTTAGAAGTTGTTTACATTTTAAGACTTTTTAATTAAAAAACAAAAAAGGTTTTATCTAAAAAGTCGAACTCTAGCTTGGCTCTATAAGGTTCTTTCTGTGTCATTTCGCCTGACTGCTCCATTGACAGCGGGAAAGACCAGAAAGAAACACAAAATCAGAGTTGACTAAATAATGCTGCGCTACACAAAATTGAGACGAAACCTGAAAAGATGTGAAAAGATGTGTGTCAATGTGATGATTTAGAAGCATTTTTTTGACATTAACATGAAATGTTAAATTTGACATTGTTGAAAAAGAAAGTTATTAAAAAATGAAATATATTAAATGTAAAATATATATTTTATTTGTGTATATATATATATATAGTCAGTGAAACTTTTTTCAGTGTTTAATAAACTCATTTGCTCACTGTCTCTTTTCTTTTAAAGTCTTTTGAATTCGATATTAAGCCTTGGAGGGCAAAATCTTAATTTAATTAATGGGGCATATAATTCAATTAATATAATTCAAAGTTCAAAATATAAAGCCTTGTGTGCTAAATTTGAACAAGAACAAATATTCATCCTAAAACATTAATCAAATGTTATAGAAAGCAAAAATGTAACTTTCTCAAGCATCAACATATTGTTACAACATCAATTTATATTTTTGTCATTGTATTTGTTGAAAAGTAATGCTTGAATTAATAATCTGCCAGACAGAACCTTATAATTACTTTTTAGAATCAGAAGGTTCTATCTGCATTTGCCCTGTTTGTTTTATCCCAATTTGCAAATGTAAGAAAATTTTGATAATTTACATTTAGCGTACATTTAGGGTCTCTGTGATGGTCATATATGAAAGAGAACTGTTACACACATATTGTTTGCTATATGCAATGCCAAAACTTAGAAGCTCAGTATCTCAAAATCAGTTACAACGCAGATAGAACCTTATAATTCTAAGGCGACGATTTGTTTACGTCACAGTTTCCACCTAATCTTTATATTGTTCACAATGTTACGTATGCACGAAAACTGCGTGTTTGATGTAAAAATGTATACTTCTGCGATCACCATGAGAGTTCACCGTGACCCACGATGCACGCCTTCCCCGCAGTCGTGCTTTTATACTTCTGCGTGCTGGTTTTGTTACTCTGCAATAACACTTCCGAAACAATAGCTGGCAGTAGGTTTTTATGCTCCTCTGTGTCGAGTTTCTTTGTGAGTGTTTTGTTTTTTCTGAATGCTACCTTAATGTACAAGTAGCTAAAACTCACTCATTCAGAGCCAGCGAACGTTCAAAACATCTTTAATCATAAGGTAAACACAAAACTAATTCTTTCATCTTGTGCTCCTTTACTGGACTTGACACTTGTAAACAATCACTACATTGGGCTTGTGGCTCTCAGCACCGCCCACGTTCGTCACCGGTATCAAGCTGACCAATCACAGAGCTTGCGACATGCATCACTGCGATGTGTAGTAACATTTTTTGAGAGGTGCGTGCCAGCGTCGGCCACAGCAAGAGCTATGTGACCATGCGAAGGCTGCACCGGACCATACACATGCACTTGATTCAGAAATATAAATTAGCCTTTAGCCAATGAGTGCTTGATTCTTTAATATACGGTGGTTTATTGGATGTTTTGTTGTTTTATTGGTTTTTTATTATGTTAATTGACCTGAGCTGCTGCTGTGGTGGTCATGATGGAGAGCATGAGACTGATTCCTGTGATGCTCCAAGGACAGACGTGTCTTCACTGAGGTCTAGCTATTGCGCCTAGACTGCAGCCCTGCACAAGACGTTTGGCCATAGGAGAAATGGTCGTGCCCAACTGAGCCTGGTTTCTCTCGAGGTTTTTTAAATTCTTCACTTTCGCCAATTGGTGAAGTTTTGTCCTCGCCGCTGTCGCCACTGGCTTGCATGGTTTGGGATCTGTAGAGCTGCGCATCGATGGAATTGCTCCTCAGTGTTTGGACTCTCAGTAGTGATTATTAAACCACACTGAACTGAGCTAAACTAAACTGAACTTAAACACTGAAAACTGAACTGACACTGTTTAAATTCACTATAAACTTCCATGTGAAGCTGCTTTGACACAATCTACATTGTATAAGCCCTATACAAATAAAGATGAATTTAATTGAATTGAATTAATTGGTTAACTTAGGTTAATTAGGTAAATCATTGGGCACAACAGTGGTTGGCTGTGTAGAAAAAACCCTCATATTATTGAGCCTAAAAATCACTTAAAACTATTTTAAATATGCTTTTATTGCAGCCAAACTAAAAGAAATAAGACTTTCTCCAGATATATAATACTGTAAAAATGACTTTGCTCTGTTAAACATCACTTGAGAAAAGTTTTAAATAGAATTCTAATCTCACAGGAGGGCGAATAATTTTGTCTTTGACTGTATATGCCTTTAAAAGGAAAATTTGAACAAAAGAGAGTTGGAAAATTGAATGACAATGATTTGTTTGATGAACTAGCATAAGGGCACTTCAAGGACAAAACGAAACATGTAGCAGTGTGTTCACGTGTTGTTTGTGAAAGAGTTTTCTGGGTACCTCAATAGCATGCTGAAATTGCTCATGTTCGCGCTGCAGCTGTTCCGCCTCCTGCAGTGAGCTGGCTGTGATCAGACCGGCATTGAGCATTGACTCGCCGTTACGAATCCAGCCCAGAACCTGAAACACATTCAAAGAAGATGCCACTTTGAACTAAATATCTAAGTACACAAACATTTTATTTTAATAATAAAACTGTAATTCGCAATTCTTAAACTCTCACAAACGCCATTCAACTCAATTTATCATTATTTCTATAGCGCTTTTACAATGTAGATTGTGTCAAAGCAGCTCAACATAGATGTTCTCGTAAACAGAAACTGCTTCAGTCCAGTTTTCAGAGTTCAGTTAAATTTAAATTTTACTGCTGAAAGCCCAAACACTGAGAAGCAAATACAATGACTAAAAGGTTAGTTATAAATGTGGTTATAAGTCAATAATACAGCATTTGTAGCTGCAGGTATAAACTGCTTACTAACCTTTATTAATATAGAGTTAATGCTTAACAAATAATGAATTCACTAGATCAGGGCTATTTAATTGGCAGCCCGCAGGACGAACCCGGCCCCTGAGTCAATTTGTTCCGGCCCTCCAAATAGTGTGACCAAGACATCAGAAATAAATTTAGTTCAGTCGAAAAACAGCCGCTTTAGTTATGAAGTGACGTGCGTCTGTTCAATACAGCACAAGCTGCAGTTAAAGGCTGCACAGAGAGTGAGTCACCTGACCTTAAGCAAGTGGCGCAGGCATCCGAAAACATTTGGATATGTTTGTAGAAAAGGTACAATGCACTGATATCGTTAATAGGAATGCAATGATTAGCTGATTTCACTATTAACCCCGCTTTTATTCATTAATGGCTTCTCAACGCCACATTTCTGTTGCACGGAAAAAAAGCTGCTGCATATAAACAAAGTTATGCCAATACGCACGCACAGTGGATTAACTATAGCTGCAAGCCCTTCTTTTCCGCACGCATTATTTCCAATGGAGACGTTCAATTTCAAGTTCAATTTATTTATAGAGCACATTTAAAAACAATCAGAAGACTGACCGAAGTGCTGTACACAAGAAAAAAAAAACAGAATACAAAACATAAAAATAAAACAAGAGAAACATCTAAAAAATGTAAGAATACAGCAGTAGAATAGACTATTAAAATAATATTAAAAAGCCAAGCTAAAAAGCTACGTTTTAAGATGAGATTTAAAAATAGATAGTGATGGAGCCATCCTAATATCAAGGGGCAAGGTGTTCCACAACTGAGGACCCGCCACAGAGAAAGCTCTGTCCCCACTACGTTTCAGTCTGGACTGAGGAACTAAAAGAAGACTTTGATCACTTGACCTAAGAGATCTCACGGGAGTGTAAGAATGAAGCAGCTCTGAGAGATAGGATGGGGCTAGATTATGGAGGGATTTAAATACAAGCAAACCGATGCACTCGCGACCTCCAGTAGAAATGATCTCACACTGTAGTGGTGAAAGTTGTGCGTGGCTTTTAGTGCATTGTAAACAAAAGATATGTTAGACAAATTATTACAAATTATTAAAAAGATTACGTATGTATAACGCAGATAATAACAACAGTTCATTTAAATTCTTAGCTAACATATAGCTTAAATTAACATTTATTTATTCATTGTTCTATCATTTATTTTCATTGTAAAATTATCACTCATGTTTTAAATCAAAAACTTTTTCATTTATGTTTAAGTCCAAAGAGAGAAATGGACTATTGTTTGTTTTTTATTTATATTTTTTGTTGTATTTGGTTACTGAGCAGCAATAAACAACACTTTAAAATATAAGCAATTTTCTTGTTATATATAAATTAGGGCTGTCAAAAATAGCGCATTAACGCACACGATTAATTTGAAATATTTAACGCGTTAAAATAATTAACGCATTTAACGCAGTTGCAGTTTTTTTATTTTCTGTTGTGGCCGACGTGTGTTCAGTAAAAAAAAAAAAAAAAAAAAAAAGCTTATCTCAAAAGTAATATTTTACTTCAAATCAGCAGTTTTCTATGTTGTAGTAAAGTGAAATATATATTTAGCATCTCTATTCAAACAATATTTTCATTTTGTGTGAATGCATTAATTCATGACCACAATAAATATTTTTGATTTAGATTAAATTCAGTTTTTTAGTTTGAACCCAAGTTACACTTTGAGAAAACTATTCAACAAAGCTGTATCAAATGACAGTAAGTCTTCAAAAAGTTGGTTCAAAGTATAATTTTTTCAGTCTACATTTCGTGTAAGACAGTTTGACTAACATTTTAAATGGAAATGAATGATAGAGAAACAGTGGAAATTAAGCAATCCTGTCTTTGCAGTTCATAAAACTAAAGTTGAAATGAGCTGAGACATGTAAACATCTGGTGTGTTGTAAACAGTCGAGTTGCATCAGTGGTGGAAAGTGACGCCGTGTATCTTTGACTCCACCTTTAGGCCTAAATTCCACACAGTCTCCTTACTGACTCACATTTAACACACCTGCTTTAATCCTGATACACTGCCAGTGACAGCTAACAAAACTATGCTTCTTAAAAAAATGTAAAACATTGCGCACACACTCACACACTTTCCCTGTAAAGCTACAAACATGATTTCATGTCTACTAACTATCAAACACCCACTCAAATACCCTGTGGCCATGTCGGGCCTTTAAACCACACAGCTTCTCAACAACTCTAGTCATTGCTTTCCTCTAGAGCAGTCCGGACGAAAAAATAAATATATAAATAATAAAATGAATAAATGAAAGGATGAAATGAGATTACCAGCTGCTCCTCTTGGCCTAGTTTTTCCTCCTAGTTTTATGCGTGCCCAGTGCTGTATGTGTGCCCTGTTTCCCATCAGTCCCTGTGTGCAGTTCGTGCTGCCACTCAGAACTTATTATTAAGACTACTTATATTACTATACTACTACTATATTATATTATATTATATTATATTATATTATATTATATTATATTATATTATATTATATTATATTATATTATATTATATTATATTATATTATATTATA